>JANUSC010000635.1:0-64088 GCA_025200525.1 Camellia lanceoleosa | reverse complement strand
TTTTTTTTAGTATTGTTGAAAAATTTAATTTATATATTACATAAAATTATTTTATTGTCAAGTAATTTAAAATTATATATTACATAAAAAATTTAAATTATAAATTATAAATTTAATTTAATTGAAAATAATAAATTAAAAATTATAGCCTTATAAATTAAATTTTTTTAATGTTGTTAAATTATAAATTATAAATTATAGATTAGAAATTTAAAATTATATATTAAATATAAATTATAAATTACAAGGGTAAAATAGTTTTTTGAACATTTATCCTTATTCAGTCCGTCTAACCAAATATTGAATTCACTAAAAATAGTCCAATCCAGACATCTAATCTCATGACTAAACAAACATATGATACAAATTCAGTCCAATCAAATAGTCCAGTGATTACATGTATCCCTGACTAACAAATTAAATGGATTATAATCCCCTTATCCAACATGTCCAAAACAAACACACCCTTAATGACAGGAGCCAAAATTTCATGCTACATCACTATAGGTAGAGTTGTGCAAAATACTATCAAATCCATTAAAATTACCGATCTCAGATAATTCTGCATTGTTTAACCACTAACTCAGCTTTAAATTTTAAAATTTATAATTCGCTTCCAAACCTGTTCGTTACAATATTATACATATATATATATATATATTTTAACCTCCAATGAAATATTAAAGTAAAAATGAGTGTGAGAGAAATTTAAAATATAAAAATTTATTACAAATTAGTAGTTATACATATAAAACATATTATGTAAAATTATTTTGTGTTATATATATATATAAATTAGTATTATATATTATGCAAATGTATGATAATTAATTAAAACAACAATGATTCATCCCACTAAAAACATCACCACTAATAGCACTAATGCATTAAAAAATAGAAAAAATACAACTTCAAGCACCAAAACATCACATCATTTTTTATGGACTCACTGCCACCTAATTAGTGGGAGCACTCAAGCATTTTTCTTAATTAAAATGTTCTTAATCTGGCCAATCCGCTAAAAATCGCTCAAATCACAATTTGTCAATCCGCTAATCCGCTTAATTCTCTATTCGCTTGTAATTTACTATCAAGCTGCACACTAATCGCACTGCACACCCTTAACTATAGGTGAATTTGTGTATAAATATGTTAATTTCTAATATTACAATAATAAGGTGGTGGAACATGAAGTAGTACATGAGGTTGAGCACATGAGAGTTTTCCCAATATGTGTTCGTCTGTATCTGGTCCTGGACAATTATAAAATAATAAAGGAGGGGTAGTTGCGGTGAGACAATGCTTACCTCTGATTGGTTGCTTTCTTGACTTATGGACACGTGGGACCCTTCAATTTGTTTGATTTTTTTGATGGGATGGTGGGACCCAACACTATTAGGCCGGCGAATCTTCCTTAAAGGAGGAGGATAGAGCGAGCCCTGTAATGATTGACGTGTACAGTTTAGTGGTGGGGAGTGGGGGACCCATGTAAAGCCCAATAAAAGTCCAAACCAAACGTGGTCTTAAGAAACTTCAAATTTAAAATGGTAAATTACAAAATACAAAAATATATAAAAATGGTAAAAATTGGATCTGAATCATTTTCAACACTTTTTTTTTTTTCTTTTCTTTTAAACCCTGCTATCATCTAATAATTGATCTAAAAGTTGCAATGAATCACGTCTGATGATGATTGGATAAAGAAAATGATAGAGATAATTATTTTTCATAAAAATTATATTAAAATTTTAACTTTATTGTCATTTGGTATTTCTTAATGAATTTTACAAATATTATGAGTTTTTTTTTTTCTTCTAAAATACAAATTATGATAGTGGTTTGGAAAATTATATATTCCAATGGGTCGAGATGTAATTATGGGTTTGTTATGCGTCTATAACTTTGAGATATGATTTTTAAAATTAAAAAGTCATATAACTATTTTGGATAAACATGAAAAAGTATTTGTAATTTATCAAATAAAAAGGAGACTACGGCAAGAGGTCCCCCTCCCTAGCTATAGCTATTTTAATGTGAAATAGACAAATCAAAAAGTTTTCTCACTAAAGCGTTTCGCGCCCAAAACACATTTTTAGTACATATTCTATAAATAAGGAGTTTTAGAGAGGTACTATTTGATAGGTTTATTTTTAATTTATTTTAATTTTAATTTAATTTAAATTATTTTGATATGTTTGGTTTAGTTTAATAATTCAGTTTATAATTTTTGTAAGTCAAAAATCAACTAATTCTTTTGAATGGGGAGGAGGTTTAATTTATAAGCTAAAAATCAGCTTTTATGTCATATTATAAACTATATGTTGTTAAACTATAAGATAATTACTTTCCCATGCCTCTACCAAACGTGCGAGAGTTTTAATGGAGGATCTTCATTTTATGATTTGATGTTTTAGTTTGTAATGTTATATTTTTTAAAATTATTATTTATGTATTGTTATATTACTAGAGTTGGCATTAGAACTTCAACTTTAATGCTATATATCATCACTCATTCTATGTTTGTTTTTTAATTTTTAAAATGCTTTAACTTTTGATATTGATGTATTTCTTCCCTCATAAAATTAATATTTTTAAATTTCTCTTATCAAGATTTATTAAAAAATATTAATATTCAATATAAATTAATGTATAAAATAAGAAAGCAAATTTTTTACGGTTTGAACAGTGAAATTTAATTGTTTGTATTTCGTTCAAGATTTTTATTTTTATTTTATAAAAAGAATTGTTTAAAACTCCCTCTTTATGTTTGAGGAGAAGTCGTGATGTTTATAAAGTGATAATTTTACTTTATTGTAATTGCTCTTATCAAATAGTAAAATTTCAAAATGCTACTTTGTTTAAACAGTGAAATTGGACTATCTTCATTTCCTTTGAGGTAAAAAAAAAAAATTGTTTAAAATATACCATTCACTATTGAAATTTAAATTGTACTATCTTCATTTCCTTTGAGGTTAAAAAAAAAAAAAATTGTTTAAAATATACCTTTCACTATTGAAATTTTCCAAAACAAAGTTTTTGTGATGATCAAACTAAATAATTATTCGCTCAAAAAACTAAATAATTATTTAAAAATTACTACTATAAATAGAAAATATTTTCACTAATCTTCAATTATGTTGACATTACCATCGGTATCATTATCATTACTGGTCACAACACTTTCGAATTTTTATATTATTTTTTATGATTTTAATAAAAAATAAAATAAACAATATTCAAAATAAAGCATATTATATATTGGTTTATAATGTGTTTTGATGCTTTGCCACATACTGCAAACTCAAGGTTCACATGTCGTGAACATTGCCAAGCAATGGCCCTGGCTGGCCAGAACAAGTTAAAACAACTTATAGATTATAACTTAACAGATTATAGATTATGACTTTAATCAAGTTGTTAACTGCTTGGTAATTATGGATTATGTATTTAAATTGTCGAAAGTAGTGTTTATTAAATAAGCTGTGAAATAGCTTTTTCAATTAATTTTTATTTTTTGTTTGTCTATATTTCTCATAAAAAATAATAATAATAATTTATAGTCCATTTGAGTCTTTTTCTATTTTAAAAAATAAAAAATAAAAAAATTTAAGAGTATAATCATAAATTAACATGTTCACAGCAGTAAACCCATAATCGTATAAGGTGAGCAATTTCGTAATCAGCTTTTTGAGTTAAAATAAGTCGTTAGAATCAAGTCGCTTGAAATAAGTTTAACCAAATGGGGCCTAAAATAACTTTTTCAAAGCTAAAAGTCATAAGTTGGCTCTAAAAGTTGAAACAAACACCCCAATGTCGTGATTGTTTACAACTTCTAGCAAATAATTGCTTAAAAATAAAATTTCATCAGTACTGAAGCGACAAAGGTGCCTAAGAGATCAGACATTTGTGTTAATGGATGATAATTTGTTGGGCATTGCCAAGTGTCTTTTCGCTCTACAAATTGAGGCACAATTTCAATTCACAATTACTTAGCAAATTGAAATGTATTTGAGGGTAAATTGTCTATAATTATAACACAATTAAATAACATATCCTTGACTATGGCCTTATGGCGTGAAAAAATCAATTTTCAAGGAGCGATATAATAAAAAACTGCTACGTGTCCTCTCACTACAAGAAAGAATAGCTTGGCGATTACTTTTGCCGATTAAACTAAATTTAGTCGCCAAAGGTATACCAATTAGCTACTAAAAATTTGTTTGTCCCCAATAGTAGAGACATTAGCTACCAAATAATATTTGGTCGCCAAAGGACATACATTAGCTACTAAACCATTTTGGTCGGTAAAAGTTCACTATTTTGCCATCGAAAACATGTGTTGTCGGAATTGAGTGTCTTTTATGCGGTTAATAATTTGTTAGTCGTTAAAACGCGATATTTTGGGTACTAAATATGATTTTGGTCGCTAATTCACGCTTTTGGTTACTACTTGTGTGTTAGTCGTAAAACAAGGGTTTTGGCGATTATTTCAATTTTGGTTGCTAAATCAAAAAGTTTACCGATCGTAATTTAGTAGCCAAAACGAGGCACAAAATTATGGAGGGAATATTTAATTTTTCCTAATATATTAGCCACTAAAACAAAATTTAGGCGGGAAAAAATATTTTTTTGTTTTATTTTTATTGCAATAGAACTCCATTTCCCTCCCTCTCGCACTCATCGCTTCTTTTCTCTGTCTCCATCGCCATCACCACAAGGCTTGTGGATCATCACTTTGTCTCCTTCCCAGGTATGTCCTCTCTCTCTCTCTCTCTCTCTATCTATCTCCCTTTCCATTTCTGTCTCATTCTCTCAGATGGCCTCGATTTCCCTTTTTCTCTCTCTCACTGTTTACACACATACATGCATATATATAAATATATATACACACATACATATATATACACACACACAAATCATATATACACAATCTTGATCCCATACATAATCGATTATACATCGCTTTCTTCTCTATAGTCAAATCTCCATCGCCATCACCATCACCATCACCGCAAGGGTTGCTGGATCATCGGGAAGTCTCTCTCCCAGGTATGTCCTCTATTCCGCATGTGTCTCTTCATCTCTCTGAGATACGTATCTCCCTCTCGATTTATCTCTCTCTTTTATCGCCTCTCTCTCTTTCTGTCCCTATTTACACACACACACACATATATATATATATATGTACACATAAATCATATAGGAAATGTTGAAAATTAGGGCATTGTTAATGAAATTTAAAATTAGGGCAATTCTTGGGCTGAGATGTTATTGAATTTAGAACTGAGATGTTTAATGATGTATAATGGATTTTTATTGTAGGACTTGCCATATCTTCTTGTCTTCCTCATGTAGTGAGTGTAATGGTTACATGGGAATTGCCCTACTTGACTTGTGAAATTTGTGAAATTTGTGTATATATATATACACTATTGTGATCCTTATTCAATACAAGAAAATTTTAGCAATTGTGTTGTTTGATAATTTTTTGATAGAAATCAGCAATTGAATAATTTGAAGCACAACCCATACAAACCGCTTTTGAATGGAAATTTCAGAAAATAACTCTCATTTTGTTTGCAATTCTTCATGCTCGCTTGCAAAAACTATTAATAAGAATGTTCTGCTAACATCTTTTGTCTTTCGTAATGACTCTCATTTTTTTTCTCTCAACAAATAACTCCATTCCTTGGATTCGTATTAAAGTTTTGCAAACTCCATGTCTGATGTTCTCAATCTTTCATCATTTTATCTCTAAGGTTTAATGTCACTACCACAAAGGGTTTCGTGAACAAATGGCTTTAAAAAGATGTTTTTGCTCGCTCGTATGCTTGGAGAACTTTATTTCATAAACAAAACTATATAGAGCTCTTAGAAATAAATCCTACTTATTTAATGAGACTGCTTGAATTAGACACGCCTCAAGTTACGTAAATGAATTTATTAATATTACCATTCCATAAGGGTGTTTTCAAATTCAATTAATGAACTAGCTAAAGTCAAAATTTCAAGATGAATCAACCACTATGCATTTATGTGCACTCCAAGAGGTTAGTTTCCTATATTTGTTAGCTTCCATACTTTTGTGTGCATTTGATATGTTTTTTAGTTGGTTTTCTGTCAAAAGAAGTTATGATAATTATAGATAAAAGTGTAGGCGTGAGTAGTCAAAGTATGGGCAATTTGCTGTGCATGCATGTTGCTTTGTTATCAAAACGACTAAAAGATAAAACATTTTTAAAAGAATAATCAATAATAGATGGGTTCTTTCTGATACATAAGAAGATCCCACATTAAAAACTTTTGCACTCATCCAAGAAAATAAATTCTAAAATCTATAAACTTCTCAGATATTGATAGAGTCACCAAGGTCGATATGATTTATTCAAGGAACAAATACCTCTTAGAGAATAAAGGAGCAAATGAAAAGATAAGTACTTGGAAAAGAGCAAGACAAGGATCATGTCAATAGCTAGCAATTTGAATCTCCTCCCACCGCTAGTTATACAACTTTTTTCACGATGTTGGTGCCTTTTCTATTGGAACTTAGAGGAGATCAGATACATTGAATTTCATATTCAGATTTATGTTGGCAATATGTCTCGAGGATAATTTTTGACTTTGGTGGATGAATGTAGGTAAAAATTTCTTCGCTTGCCTCGTGATATGCATAGGCATTGAATGGGTTTCTAATCCATACTTGTTTTGCTATATCTCTTACATTTATGTGAATGTCGAGTCCATTTCTTGATGGGTTTTGCATTTTCTACCATTTTAATGAGAATTTGAGTTTAAATTCCTTCATTTTCTATGGAGATGTTAATTTGTTTTTCATATATTAATTGAAGTATGGTAACCCATGGGTTTGCTTGTAATCGATGTGGATGTGAATGTGGCTAGGGTTGTGGTGACGAGATTGAGTATATCAATATTGCATTTTTAGCTTCAGATTTGGATGTTGTTTCGATTCAATTTTAGCTAAATGGGTGAAATCTTGTGTTGATTATGATGTGGCTCAATCTTATAGTCCATTGGCCTCATGATCATAAAACATTATCGAAAAATGTCATGTATAATCAACAAGATATTTATTAAATTAGCTAACAAAATGCTATTTCATTTTTGGTAGGAACCATTTTATTGTTCAAACCAAATTAAGGCCCAGCCCAAGAATAACAATTCCATCAAAGAACTACAAAGCACTCTTCACAACCGCAGTAACTTTTCTTTCTATAAATTGTTTTCAATCTCTCATTTACTCAGATTTTATTCTTTGAGTAGCAAACGAAAGGACATCAATGAACTTCTTGCAACATAACTATGACTAGACTATATTCAAAGATAAGTCTAATCTAACCTTTGTTCATTTGATCATCTCCATCATAGAACAAGTAGCAATAATTGATGATATATATATATCTCAAGAGATGGTAATTATTTGTGAGAGTATTACTTAGTTTGATTATGAATGTTGAATTAAATATAAACTATAAGGACCATGCGGTATTGAAAAGAAGAATAATAACATTCAATTTTATACGATTTCGACAAAACATTTGTTGCTTTAAGTTTTGGATTACTTTTTTGTTTCACTTGGTTGAGAAAAGACCATGCTTTGAACATTTTGCTTGTTTGAAATGGGAAACCATGTCTCTGTTGTTACCTTGTGTTTAACAAATTGAATTGAGCCCGCAGACAATTTCTTTCCTACTTATTGACAATAAACATGTCCTGCTTATCCGCCACTTTTAAATAAGCATGACACAAACAAATTGTTCACTTAGGTGTTAGGGAAGGACAGGCCCCTCATGGTACAAATCGTTTCATTTGATCCCACCCTAAAAGAGATTTATGTGACAAGCCAAATAATGAATGAATAAACAATATAATCTATCTCAACTAGAAATGCGGTTCTCATTTCAAAAGTTCAATCAGGCTTGAGTTGTAGGTGACAAAATGGACAAGAGTTGGATGATTTATAAATAATAGGTTGACAAGTAAAGAGTATCAACAAGGGTGAAGGCATTCTTGATTTTGCTACGGAAAATTTAGGGCGAGAGGATGAAATTAGGTGTCCGTGTGTCGATTGCATTAATGGCACAAAATATAGCAAACAAGTTGTGTGGATGCACTTGATCCAAGAGGAATGGCATCTTCGTGATATAACTTGGTGCACCACGGGAACATGTTCCCTGTCTCATCCTAGTGTATCAAATGACCAATGTGGAGGTAGTGGCGAATGTATGACAGATATCGATGATCCTCTCATGGGTGAATTGCCTATTATGTTGGATGAAATTTACGTGAATAGTCTTATGGATGATCATACCGACGAGGAACCTAATGGTTTGGAGAGGGAGGATTTGCATAAGTTCATTAGGTTATTCGAAGATGCACAATGCAAAGTTTACCCAACATATGAAAAGTTCTCTATGTTATCATTAGTCATTAAGATGCTTCATGTGAAGGTGTACAACAAATGGAGCAACAAGTCATTTGATATGGTTATGTAGGTATCTGGCGACATTCTACCGTACGTGATCAAACCGCTCCATGGACACTCTATGATGCTAAGAAGTTCTTACGTGACTTGGGTTTGGGATATGAAACAATTCATTCGCAAGAATGATTGTGCACTATTTTTGGAAGGCGAGTGCAAATTTGGAGAATTGCCCTACATGTGGCGCGATAGATACAAGTTGAACGATGATGGTGGTAAAAAGATTCCACACAAGGTATGCGGTACTTTCCTTGACATCGAGGTTGAAAAGACCGATATGTCCAAAAAACAACCGCAGATATGAGATGGCACAATGAGAAGCGCAGGATGATGACATATTAAGGCATCCGCCAATGGTGAAGCATGGAAGGACTTTGATAAGCAACATCCGACGCCACAAGACTCTTGAAATGTAAGGCTAGGGTCGGCAACAGATGGTTTCAATCCATTTGGAAATATGAGCACATCATATAGCATGTGGCGTGAATCATAATGCCTTACAATCTCCAACCGTGGAAGTGTATGAAAGAGCCATTTTGCATGATGTCATTGCTTATTCCTGACGCTCGCACCGGAAGAGACATTGATGTTTACTTGTAACTATTAATAGAAGAATTAAAGAATTTGTGGGAGCATGGTGAAACATATGATGCATCCAACGGGAAAATTTTTAGAATGCATGCGGCAAAGAATGTAGACCATAAATGACTTCCCCGCTTATGATAACATGTCGTGGTGGAGTACAAAGGGTTACTTGGCTTGCCCTAATTGTAAATAATAATGCATCGTACTGTGATTTACAAAGTAAAAAGGATATATGGGTGCTCGCTACTTGCCCGAGAACCACAATTGGCTAACAAGTAAGCTTTTTTAACTCCAAACGAGCATAGGTCCAAACCTTTGATTTATAGGAAACAAATACTAGAGCAAATTGATTCGGGGACTTATGTCAGATGGAAAGCACCCACAAAATCGAAAAGGACAAAGGAATGAAAATCAAAATTTGAATTGGAGCAAGAGAAGCATCATGTTTGACTTGTCGTATTGAAAACGCTGAAGCTTCGACACAACCTTGATGTCATGCATATTGAAAAAATATATGTAACAATGTTGGGACACTTTTGAGCATAGATGGAAAGAATAAGGACACCTGGATAAAACACGCTTAGATTTGGAGGACATGGGAATACGAAGAGTTACACTTGAAGAGGCGTTTCTAATGGGTCCTTTGAGAAGCCTCCCATTTTGTACACATTGTCTCGTGAAAGAGAGAGAAGGCTTTTGTGATTTCTTGAAACAATTAAATTCTCGATGGCTATGCAGAAATATCTCCAATTGCGTGACCGCCAAGTCGAAAATTATCCGGCCTCAAAAGTCATGACAAATATGTCTTTATACAACGACTTCTTCCAATTGGGATACGTGGCTACCTTAATAAGGAAATTGGGATGACACTTTTTGAGTTGGGAAATTTCTTCTAACAGCTTGTGTTCAAAGACATCGAGGCGCTTAGAGTTGAGAAATTGGATGAACAAATCGACTCATACTTTGTAAGCTTGAGATGATTTTCCCACGCTTTTTTTGATGTCATGGTCCACTTGGCAATTCACTTGCCTCGAGAGGCTATGCTTATGCCAAGTGCAATATAGATGGATGTACCCAATTGAGAGGTATTAACTCAAATTTCGCCTTAGTGTCAAATTTTAATTAACGCTTTGTTGTTGATATAAAGATTGCAAAGATAACATTGCCATCATTTTTTTCGTTAGGGTTGCTTGGTCGCCTAAAAGGGTTTAGGCCAACAAAGGTCATCTCGAAGGTTCTATTGCCGAGGCTTACATTTCCAAAGAATATACAACATTTTGTTCAATGTATTTGGATGGAGTTGAAACATTATTCACTCAAAATGTCCTTCCCTTTGGTCTAATGACAAGGGCGTCCGATGTGTCCATAGTCAACGCGAGATGGCTTATTGGTTTGTCCTACACAATAGCATGTAAGTCGATAAACACGAGAGTATGAATCCTTCAAACGATTTAGAATGTGTTTGTTGTAAATCGATTAGTCTTTATCTTAGTAAATATTTTCAATTGCATTTTTGTAATTAGGAGCACAAGAACTTGTTACACCAAAGAGCTTGCATTCGACATCTAAAATAAACATCAAAAAGAATTTCAAATGGTTCAAAGATCATGTAAGCTAGTATTCTCATATCCTACATAAATCGTGACATTACGTTAATATTGTGTATGCTTGTAACATGACACATGTTCTTCATGTAAATGAATGAATCATGGAGCCAAGTTTCGGTTAACCGATAATATGTGGTCATTAGCCAATGGTCCTAGTGGCTTAGTGAACACATATTCAGATGTATTTGTAATGGTGTATGTTTTCA
This sequence comes from Camellia lanceoleosa, assembly GCA_025200525.1. Taxonomy (NCBI): domain Eukaryota; kingdom Viridiplantae; phylum Streptophyta; class Magnoliopsida; order Ericales; family Theaceae; genus Camellia; species Camellia lanceoleosa. Next base: position 53,190 of record JANUSC010000635.1, on the reverse strand, counting down.
TACTATTGACCGTGACAACCGCTGTAAAAGTCAAAATAGTGGATTAGTCGAAGGAGCATGAAGGCCAATTGATACACTTCTATGGACACTTGTGCAGAGTGTGGAACTAAACTACTTGTTCAGACGCCGGATTTTATTGTTCCAATGTGAATGGTTTAACACCCAGTAGCAGAGCTATGCAGAACCACATTTGACTATAGTTGATGTAAGAAGTCAATGGTACAAAGATGACTCATTTGTATTACCAAGTCAAGTTGACCAAGTATTCTATATTAATGACACCAAATTAGGTACCAATTAGAGAGTCGAGAAAAGTTTCAATATCAAGAATTTGGGATGTGCGAGATGGATGACGACAACCCGATGATGATGTGTTCCAACAAGAAGAAACCATCGAGGTCGCAAATTTATGGCTATTGATGATGATGTGGTTTTATGCCGACATGATATTGAATTTGAAATTATTCCAATGGAAGTTTTGCAATCTGCCGAGGTGTAGAAGCTAAGGGTGTTACAGATGATGCCTTCATCTGTGATGATAAAGATGGATTAATGAGGAAGGGTGACTTATGCATAAAAGAATATGACCTCCAAAGTGATTTTGATACAAATGTTGATGTAGAATCTTGATTTATATCATGCTTTAGTTCATGTCATAATTAGAGCAATGTGAATGTTCAATTGGTGCATAAATGCAAAGGAAACTCATTATAATGAAGGGGATCTATCTTTGTAAATGTCAATATGTCGTGATATAAAAACACTATCATGAATGAGTCTTTTTGGAACAATTGGTGCTCACAAACTTCTATTATTATGAAAATTGTATAGTTATAATAAGAATCAGATATGTCATTGAGTATTGTAATCACACATGAAAATAATTTGGTTTTTGTCCAAATCGAAATCACTTTGGTCTCAGATTCAAAATCTAGAAATCACTTTGGTCTCAGAATCACACATAGAAACCACTTTGGTCTCAGATTCAAAATCTAGAAACCACTTTTAGTAATATTGAGTGCCTCTCTTGATTGGCATATGTATCTACCTTTATTTTTGATCGCCAATCGAGAATTGTTATGCAATGGACCTTTGTGATTACAATGATTGATTCATGTCATTACGATCTTATGTTTTACTGCTTTGTGGTGATCGCCATTTTTTATGTACTAGTATGTGATAGCAACTTTTTCATAAAGCATGATGATCTGCTTCTTGTCTTTTAATGTTTGACCTTAATTTTTGTCTAATAATGTGTAATGTTCACATAATGCATTTATCTTGCTATTTATATGGGAGACCTTTTAGCTCCCCCACCTTTAATATGATGATTGAAGATGCAGAAAATGGATGTCTTTTAATTTTCACTTATTTAATCTCTTGTAAAATCATTTTCCAAATGGTTCGTTTGGTTTGCAAAACCTTACTAAAGAGCTAGGATTTATGTTTTGATAAACAACACCAGACGGAAACTGGGTGGCAATTGAATTAGGTCTGATATATATTTTTTGTCCTGGATTTAAATCATTTATTCATAGTTCAAGGCATATGCAACTAAATAAACATAATTGTAGGCCCATAATCAGACCTATAAACTAGCAATGCAGTTTCATAGCATAAACAAGATGGCCCTCTGCACCACAATCCTATGTTGTGAATTTGATTCTCTTCTCCTTATTCTTCTTTCTTTTGGGTCCCCCTTGCAACACAATCCTATGCTGTGTTAAGCTGAATGGGATCCACAGTCTCACAGTTAGAACACATGCAAGAGAAGGATATAGGAAATGCGCTGTGATGCGTAGATTTTAATATGTGGTATTATTATTAGCCTTGATTTGTGAATTTCATGTGCTTTTTGTTTGAGGTGATTAAGTTATGACTAGGCAGCTTAACCTTGTAATTGCAATGCAAACTTTAAAGTAGTATTAAGAAAATGCCTTTTCATACAAAAAAAATGTTCAATCAACATCATAAGCCAGTCAGTATTTTGTGTTTTGTGTTTTGGTGTTTAAGTTGGGATTGGTCCCTTGACCTCACAATTACATTGGTATAATACAAGTATTAAATTGAAGGATCCTGCATGATTGTACAAAGTTTTAATTTATCCATTTTACATCTGGCTTTGATGTAGACTTCTTAGTGGGCTTAAGAATTAATTTCCTTTTTGGTCATTTGTTGAGTACCTTTTCTGTTTTTATTTGTTTATTATAAATTTCTTTGTTTCTTCTATTAATGTTCATTTTCCAGTTACCTTATAATTGACAGTCTTGCTGAATTTATCCACTTCCGTAATGACATTATAATTTTCACCGCGTGGCTTCTCTTTCCCTTTTCCTTGATTAGAGTCAGAATATCTAAGTTCTTGGAACATGACCACTAGTGATGGATCTCCCTGGCATTTCATGGTGTTCCTTTTCTAGGGGATTTCAAAGATGGATCCGTTGTTGAATTGACCGTCCTTAGTTTATGGCCTTGCAGTGTCATTAAAATGAATTGGTATCACATAATTAGAGAATGACTAAATTAGTGGAGATGTCATTGGCTGCTATTTTATTATCTTCATATGAAGAATGTGGGTTTTAGATCTTACGTGTAATATGCCATTGGTATTTCTGGGCATCATTTTCAAATTTTCTTTGTAGATTGATTGGTGCTATAATACTCTGTAAAAGATGGAGTTCTTATGCTAGGTTCTATTTTCTTACAGGCTGAGAGTGCAATTGCTTCTTTGAATTGTAGTGGTGTCGTTTTGGGATCACTGCCTATAAGATTGGTGTGCACTTTACATACTTTATATTTTTTTGGTAGATAATGAAAAAAAATTACGGAGATACATAGAAGGATACGTAATCAAGATGAGATGAAACCCCTCTAATACAAACCACAAATACATCTGAAAGAAACAAGCTATCACTTCAAAAACCTATCAACAATGAGGTTTAATTAACTAGCTTACCAAGCTATAGAAACAAAACCAACTTTCAACTATCTTTTAAAATTTTGTTGAGATGTTCCAAGCAAGGCATAGCCGCCAATTAGCTTGGTTGTTCTTCACCATTCTCCAAGAACTAATCAACCTAACATCATCTAATATCTTCCTCCTTTTCTGATAAAAAAAAAACTCTGCTGTACCCTTTCTTTCCTAATGTAATATACTACAACTGTAAGTGAGAGTTTATAGACGACACAATTGTGATTCTTCTTATTGGGCACCATAGGATCTCATACTCTTTAGCATTTCTTTCCAAATGGCAATTGAGTAAGGACCAAGAAAAAGAGATGTCATTGAAGTTGCTAGAGTTTGTAGTTTAATAGAAACCTTTTCAATTAAAAAGAGATGTCGCTAAGTTTCCAAATGGCACTTTTGAAACCTTTTTCAATTATGGCTCGGTTTGTTTCAATGTAGTTTTTAAGAACAATAAGATCATTTTTTATCATAAGAAAATCAATATTTAGCACACTTAAGTAAAATCTAGCTTGAAAAGTTAAAAGCTTACTACTAAATGATCAATTGTCAAAATGCTTTTGTAGTTAACTCAAATTCTTGGCAAAAGAGCAAAACTATATTTGGACAAAGCAACCTAGCATGGCATAAAGGCATCAACAACAACTACAAAGATTTCAATTTGTCCTCTCACCAAATAATTCAAAGAATCTGCACTGCACTAGCATTCATTTGAGCAAAACATTTTAATGGCATAGGCATCAACAATAGATACATCATTTCAGATTGCCTCCTCAAATTTAATTAAAACAGATTTAGCATCAGATCAAAGCTCTCCGTGACATACCATTCCACAAATAGCAAGAGTAACAAAACATCAAACGCCAACAATAGCAACAGAAAATACTCATCAACAAAGAAATAGATTAGCTTAAACAACTACCAAGGCTAGCAAGCAGCTACAATCCATACACCAAACAGTACAAAATATCTATGGACAAAGCTGCCTAGCAGCATAACCGCCAGTATGGCATAGCAGACCAACAACATATCCACAACAGAGCACAAAGAACAACCAAATCACGTGCCAACCCTCAAATTTCAAGGTCGGTTAAATTATTCCTTCTGTCTCGTATTCACATAAGAATTAGATGCCCTGATGTGATCCATTCCTTATTCTTCTAGCTTAAAAGTGCAATAATCAAGCATTATTTGGGTGTACTTTTTTCTGTGATGAATTTTTATTTATTTTTATTGTTTTTGTGTAATTTAGTTCATGTATATCATGCTTTATAATGTAATTAAGCATGTATTAGTTGAGTTAGTTCATGCTTTCTAATTTATTTTTGTCTAATTTATTTCATGTAGTTCATGCTATAATGTATTTTACAACAGCATATCATGCTTTATAGCTGCTATTTGTGTTATTGCAGATTGGAAAATAGTTCCCGGCTTAAAGATTGGTCGCTTCAAAAAGACACTCACGCAGCACAATAATAGACTCGGCGGTCGCTATTCCTTTAGGATCAACCGCTGTTCCATCTTGTGTTATCCCCATCCTATCAAATGTGGGATCATCTCATCATGCAACTAGCCAACCAATGGTTGATTCTCGATGAGACACAAGCCCATCCAAAACGCAAACCGAGTGGGCGAGGTAAGATTAAAGTGTATCAAATTTGTCAATTATCACTTGCCATTGTAGCCAATTTTCAGATTGTTATTTTGTTAATAGGACTTCAAGCCCCTATGTGTACGACCGACACTTGGCAAAGGCATACAAAAATAATTAGAACCAAGAAAGGGAAAATGTTATGTTCACATCGACAGCGTTGAATGCAATGACTAGCAAGTATGCCACCCAAAGAACTAATGAGTTAGGAATTCAAATTAGAACCTTGTGCCCTGTGAAAGATGTCAAGTCATGGTCGATCTTGATGAGACTACAAAATCCGCCATTATCCAAGCCGTTTGTAATCGATATTACTTATCCACAAGATGTAATTGTATTATGTATGCTTATAAGAAAGAATTTTATTTAATTATTACAATTTCCATTTGTTATGCTTGTAGGACAAGTTTCAAATTGGAGACGATTTCCACAATGACTTACAAGCACAAGAGATTGTGAATAAGAAGGCCTATGGGTTATACAAAGATTAGAGATACACCTTGAAGCAAGAATTCGAATTGTTAGAAGGACATCCACGTGATGAGATCTATGCTCATCCACCCCTAAGGGTGAGTTTAGATGATTGGAAGCATTTGATCGGTGTGGCATGGCAAGATGCATCTCACCAGGTAAAATAATAGACTAGATAGAGTACATACATCTATTCGAAAATGTGATATGCCTTAATATTTCCCTTCAAATTGTTTATCTGCTTGTCTTATTTTTAGAAACGGTCAAAAGCTAGCAAGAGTAATAAGAGTCAATTGCCGTACAATCATACCAATGGGTCTCGCTCATTTCCTATCAGAATGGCTGTTATGGTGAGATTGATTTTATTTAAACTTGAATCCATTATATGTTGTTTGGATATGAAAATGTTATGTTGTGATTTTTTGGGGCAATTATGGCTCTATTAGTACTGTTATTAAACTATAAAGCAAAAGAAAAAGAGCTATGTTTCCATTTCTCACATCTTTTTCTACTCTCTAGGTAACCGCATGTATTGAAATTGTAAATGAAACATATAATAGAGCTCATATACCAAAAAATAAAAAAAGGCCAAAATAAGTATGTTTTCAACACCACAGGGTGTTGCTGTCTGCAAAAACTCTGTCTGAAAAAAATAAGTATACATAATAACTATACAAATTTGTCTTCAAAAAAAAGTATACAAACTCACGACAAATGCTTTACAAACTCGTCGCAAACTCGCTTTTGAACATCTAATGTCCGAAAAAACGCAAACAAATCATATGATACTAAAATAAAATAATCACATTACTCGTGTATGTGTGTGTGTGGAACTCTTAGAATTTATGTATGTATGTAGGACAATTGTGTTTGCATGCCATTGTAGTTGGTAGTTTACTTAATTTGTTGCTTCTTGCATGTTTCCAATCAATTGTTTTTTTCAATCAGAAAATATCGACAAAATTTCAAGTTAGTGAATTTTGTAATGGGTGGACCGCCTCCATGATATATGCAATAGTAAGAACTATATATATGTGTGTCTCTCGGGCGTAATCCGTATGAATATTTTTCTCCAAAAACATTATTGAGGAATCACATGCCAAACAACTTGCATGAACTTCGATTCTCAAAGACACACACAATTATGGCCAGAAAAATGATCGCAGTCCTTGTATAAACAGAGTTCCATCCATACCAATACTTTGAGAGCCTTCCTAAATATGATGAATTAAAAGTCCTATCCACATCTGAATGAGATTTGAGGTTTGAAAAAAAACTATCTGAAAAAAACCTTTTCCAGCTACTTTGCTGGATTTCTTAATACTTGTAGCTTCATTAATATACCTTCTCAAATACAGCATGAACCCACTTTAGGATGTCAAGTATTCCACGCCAACTTCGCTATTGCCACAAGGCAAAGTGGAAAAGGTGGCATGCCATTGCGAATATGCTAAGGATCTACGCTCATTGCCACTTGTGAAATTTGTTTAAACTAGAATATCGCTACCTCTATTTCCAAATCGCTACAACTGCTCGAAAATCGTTACAACCGCTTAAAAATTGCTCCAACTGGCCCACAAATTTGTTTAAAAATCTGTTAATGAAAATTTGTCTATACAAATCTGTCTGCAAAGAACTGCTTAAACTACAACTGTTCTCAAAAACTCATATCACACAACTGTCGCAAAAATCGCTTAAAGTGGTCATTGATTTATACGCTAATGTGTTAACAGTAGCAAAAATCGGACAAGAGTTGATTTTCCTAAGTTCTATGAGGACCGCCACACTTTGAAGGAAACGAATGACCGGATCCATCCGAAATGGCGTGAGTCGCATGTAAGTATAGACAAGGAAATATATGTACTCAATATGACTGCATTTAGTACCCAATAATACATATATGTTAGTTAGCTTTTTTTGTCTTATTTATTTGCAATGATAGCAAGAGTTGGTCCATGTACAAGCTGCTGCCATCAAGTCGGGATGCCATTGACATAGAAGAGCTTTCAAGGCAAGTGCTTGGACAAGAAAAGTACTTGCTTGGATTTGGGAGTGGCCTACAACCCTTACCATAGTTGCATCACGAGCACACACGATAAGGACATGGAGGCAATGCGAATGAGGTGGAGGCACTTGTGAGGAGCAACAAAAAGATCATGACGAAGTTAATGAAAGAGCGAGGAGCGAGAGATGCCACAATGAGATGTTGAAAGAGAGAGAAGAGCACATTCAATTAGCCAATGACATGTTGAAAGAGCGAGAGGAACAAAAGGCAAGGGAAGAGACAAATACAAAGATCGAGCATCTTAATAACGAGTTGCCAAATTGTCACAACTCTTGGGAATCTAAGTTGGGCATCCGACATTTGCTTTTTGGTAAGAACAATTTCATTAATGTCACACTTACTTTGTTTAAATATGTTCTCTTTGAGAATTGAAAATGTCATCAATTTGGGAGTTAATCATTTCACAAATTAAAATGGGAGTTGTTTAAATATGTTTTCTTTAACTTCGCTTATAAGTTTCGAAATGATTCTTTTATACTCATTCCTAGATTACAAACCAAGATCGCTATTCATCAAACCTTTGTTTATACCCACCAACCATCAACAAAAACCTTTGCATTTTCAATTTAATTTACATTGTATCATTACCACCCAAGATCCTCATTCACCAACTCTTACCTAGCAAAAAGAATACTTCAAATGAGAAGTTGTAAAGGAAGAGCAATCGCTATGACAATTAGAGACATTTAAGATGCCTTGACAATTCATTGAACACTCTACTAACAAGTTTAAAGTTTCATTAAACTGTCTACTACCTAGAAGTTTAAAGCTTATTTATGAGTTTTTATAAATTAATAACAACTCAAATCTCCTAAACTACCACATGTTATTTGTGCAATTGATTTCTTGTGTAGTTACTAGAGTTTGGTATTGAGTTTTCTTAACAATGAACTTGTATTTAACATATTTACTTGATTAAGATTAACTATAGTAGCAACATGTTAAAAAAACATAGTGAATTTCAATCTTCATTTAAAGTAGCATGTTGTTTTCAACAGTGGTATTTTGTATAGTAACTCGAACCACTGTTTTAACGTAATGGTAAGCTTCTCGGTGACAAATGTGACATGCATGATGAAGACGTAAATAGGACACATACGCTGGGGAGTTCGAGTTGAAATGGTCATAAATTTAGTCGAAAAAAGGGTTCGGAGGCGAAAATGAAAAATAGTCCTCAAACCATTGGTTTACGAACGGAAGCTTCCCGATGAAAAATGTGACACGACGGATAGACGATACGTAAATAGGACACCTACGCTGGGAGTTAGAGTTGAACATGTCATAAATGTAGTCGAAAAGGGGTTCGGGCGAAAATGAGAAATTTCCTAACCACTGTTCTTCCGTGAAGGGAAGCTTCCGTGAAAAATGTGACACATATGTGACGGCATGCGGAATAGGACACCCACGCTGGGGAGTTAGAGTTGAAAATGTCATAAACTTAGTCGAAAAGGGGTTCATTGGTAAAATGCAAAACAAATTTCAAACCACTATTTTACATAACGAAGCTTCCCAAAGGACAAATGCGATATATAGGGATAGACAAGACGTAAGTAGGACACGACGCTGGGGAGTTAGGGTTGAAAATGTCATAAACTTCACGAAAAAAGGGGTTGTGGGTAAAATGGAAAACAAATTTCAAACCACTTTTTTTTTTTTGTAACAGAAGCTTCCTTGACAAATGTGTCATGTAGGGACAGACGGTACGTAAATAGGACACATATGTTGGGAGTTAGAGTTGAAAATGTCATAAACTTAGTCGAAAAAAGGGGTTCAGTGTAATGCAAAACAAAAATTTCAAACTAATGCACGTGAATCTGAAGCTTCCCAATGACACATGTGACATGTAGTGACGCATTTATACATTAGTAGGACACGACGCTGGGAGTTAGGGTTGAAAATGTCGAGTTGTAGTCGAAAAAGGGATTCAAGGGCTTAAAATGGAAAACAAAATTCGAGCCATCAAGCCAGAATCTGAAAGCTTCCTGATAAATGTGACATGTAGAGACAGACATAAAGATGTGAATAGGACACCCACGCTGGAGTTAGAGTTGAAAATATCATAAACTTAGTCGAAAACAAGGGTTTGGGGCTAAAATGCAAACCCCAACCACTGCTTTTATCAGAATGGGAAGCTTTCGGTGACAAATGTATCATGTAGGGACAGATACATAAATAGGACACCCACGCTGAGTTAAAGTTGAAAATGCCATAAACTTAGTCTAAAAAAGGAGTTCGAAAATGCAAAAACCTCCAAACCATCGTTTTTACGTGAATCTGAAGCTTCCCAAAGGACAAATGCTACATGTAGGACAAAAATACATAAGTAGGACACGACGCTGGGGAGTTAGGATTGAAAATGTCATAAACTTAGTCTAAAAAAGGAGTTCGGGCTAAAATGGAAACAAATTTCGAGCCACTATTTTTTCAGAATCTGAAGCTTCCCCAAAGGATAAATGTGACATGTAGGGACAGACGGACGTAAATAGGACACCCACGCTGGAGGTAGAGTTGAAAACGCCATAAACTTAGTCGAAAAAAGGGGTTCAGGGCTAATGCAAACCGCCTTTAACACTTGTTTTACGTGAACGTGAAGCTTCCCTGACAAATGCGATATGCGATGCATTTATACGTAAGTAGGACAAGCACGCTGGGGAGTTAGAGTTGAAAATGTCGAGTTAGAAGGAAAAAGGATTCGGGGACACCATTTTGCAAGAACTAAATGTGACGTATGATATATCTTGTTGACCTAATCGCTTGGAAATTAATAATGGATTTGTAAAGTTCAAATAAGGTTTAGGTGCAATTGTGTATTTGATCGTTTAACTATCACCACTACAAAATGTGAAGGGCATCCTAGTTCATGGATGCTAAAATTTGTTGAAAGAAAGAATGTACAACAATAGTTGAATACTAGACACCATATAACATGGCCTCAAGATTTGGCCGATGGAGGATAATTCTCAAAGAATGTATCGTGAACTTAGGACTAAAGAAGCTAAGTATGAAGATACCTATCAAAATTAGAAGGTGTTATGGAAGAATAGTTACATAATCTTTTTAGGTCTTGTCCCCATAAGCAGAAAAGAACCCAAGGCATTACTCATTCACAAATAGAAGTATATCTACATCTATAAACCCACTAATTAGTTAAATAGAAATGGACAAGATTATGATTTCATTACATGTTGACTTAGTTTCTTCTTTAAGGAAAGCGTGTCCAAACTTTCTATGATTATATCGAATAAATTAGAATCTTTTATGAAGAAAAGTACACACCAATTTCCATCCATGGAGGTCACCAAAGCACTGCTTTTAATGTAACGGAAGCTTCATAGAGGTCACAAAAGCATAAGCATAGTGAAAACACCATCTTCATGCTAACCAACAAAATCTCCTTGCCTTTACAAATTGCTTAATTGAGGTTTCTTTTATTGTAGGCCAAGATTGAGTTTTCTTACATTTTATAACAAATAATTTTTGGATGAAATGGTAAGTACACCCATAATTTATGTAATTTGGTAATACCTACGCTTTACTTTCACATTTAACTACTAAAATTTACTTAGATAGATTTAGAGATTAAAAAGCTAAAACAAGAACTCATGATGGGTCTATGTTTGAATGTCTTTCTTAGTTAATAGCTATTACTCTCCTTGTCTTTTAATGTTTAAAATTATTACAATATATATATATATGTCGCCCGTATGCCTCTATACGCACTCAAACTAATGATTTTTTTATTTTTTGCAGTATGTTTTTGGACATACAAATGTGATATGTTTTTTTTGACAAGTAATGGAGGACATTGTTTTTATATCTCTATCCATATATATAGTGGTTTGTACAAATTACTTTTTTGGTGTGGTAAATATCACTAAGTTGGCATGGTAGAAATTAACATAGCACGTGGTACAAAATAGTTTTAAAGACAAAATATAATTTTTGTTGTGGTACGTAAGTTCTAGGTGTACAATTAATTTGGTTATTCCTATATTATGTATGGAATTAAATTATTGACGTTGGATTAGACTTGCTTCTTATAGAATTTGTAATATATATATATATATATATATAATTGGACGTTCTATATTAAGTTTTTGGATGGTTGGAACTGAAATGTGTGCACCTTGTTGAATGCTTCATAACATATTTAGCGTTGATGGATTATATTGTTTATACAAGGTACAGTTGTATTAATAATGGATACAGTTGTTTAGAATTTTTTTTTAAAAAAAAAAAAACACGTAAAAGTATTTGGCCACCAAATATTTTGGTAGCTAAATAGGTAATCAAATGTTTTGGTTACAAATAATTTAGTAGCAAAAACATAACCCAAAAATTTTTTGTGACCAAATAATTAGTAGCTAAAACAATTGAGAATGAGAGAAAGAAACTATTGGCCACTAAATTTTTTCAGTCACGGAAAAAAATGGTATCATTTGCTTATTAAGACGCTTGGTGGCAAAAAGTGAAGAAGTGAATGTTAAGAGGTTTTTGGCTATGAAACTTTTAGTGGACAAAAGTAACAACGACAAAAAATTACTTAGTCGCTAAAAATATGTATTCTATTGGTGACCAAATGTTTTGTCTATAATAGTCATTCTCATTTTATGGTAGCACTTTAGTGACTTACACTTTAGTCGCCAAATCACCTTTTGCCGACTAAATAATGTTTGGTAGCCAAATGTGTACTTTCGGTGACCAATTCTTTAGTAGCAAAAAGTGACACCTTCCCGAATTATACTAACTTTAGTAGCCAAAAGTCGATTCAAGACTAAAGGTTTTAGTGGCGAAACATAACATTTGTAGACTAAACAAATTTAGTAGCGAAATGAAGTCACTTTCAGCTTAATTAAACAAAGTTTAGTCGCCAATACTATCAAAAGGGTATGGGCGAGTTTGAAGCAACAAAATATTTTAGTCGCTAAATCAAGCTTCAATGATTAAATATTGGACTTTGGAGACCAATATTTTGGTAGCCAAAAGTGACATTTCTTGTAGTATCTTCTCATTAAAAAATTTCATCAAGGATTTTTAGCTAAATTTCTCAATTAAAAATGGTAAAGGAGAATTAGGCATTTGGTATAGTTTCAATTCCATAACTGCTCTTTAAAAAAAAAAACTTGTTAGCCCAAGGCTAGTATGCATATATGTGAATAAGTTTTGATGATAACAAACATATTTTTATGGTACTAAAGATTTGTTCTCAAATATGTTGCTTATAAGGAACAATCCATGTGAATGGCACAAAGCTTAAATGAGCAATGCAAATAAAGCAAGAAAGAAAAATATTCAAATTCTTAACAGCTTAGTTTTTTGAATTAAAATTCATAACGCTAGTTTTTCAAATGGCTACTTCATAACAACTCGCTGGAATATCTCTGCCTTAGTGGCTATATGTATACAAGGCATATCTTGTAGCATCACAACTAAGAGAATAACAATCCTAAAACTTTCTCGTGTGAAATCTGCCCATCTCTATACCTCACCGATTCTAAGCTTATTTGTTTCATATTTTGAGAAATACATTGTGTTAGTTTTTTATCGTAATATCTACTTATTAAGGAGTTGTTTTCGTACTAAAATCCTTAGTTACTCATCAGATACAAACCGTTAGGGTTGTAACCCTCCGTAAAGCAAAGAGGTTTGTCTTCATCCTTGTAGAATTGTAAACTCTAAATACTTGTAAGGGTATTCTCCACCCTTAAGGAGAAGTCTAGTGGATTGTGAAAATCCTCAAGGGTGCTCTTGAGGCGAGACATAGGCGGAGACCTAACCACTTAAAAATTATTGTGTTTGATATCTCTCTCTCTCTCTCTCACTTCCTTATTACTTATTTACTGAATTTTATTTAAGATTGTTTACCACTACTACATATTTAATTATTTGTTTATCTCTTTAATAACAAGTGTTTGAAGATTTGTTTATAACAATTTAATTAGTCTTCCTAAATACTTGAATATTGCACATCAGGTGTTTCATACCTTGTTACACATACATTGTACTTGTATTTTTGTGTTGTTTGAATTTATCTAGTTATCTTCATTACATAGAATTATTTTCATTTATTTTACAATAAGAATTCAGAATTTGCAAAAAGACACTATTCACCCTCTAGTGTTAAAACAGCTGGGAAACAAAACTAATACAAAAAACTATGTTAGTTTGGAAAGAGCTAAAGTGGGCTTTTTGACTATTTCACCACAAAAACAAAATAGGCTATTTTAACTACAAAAAAAAAATCATATCAAACTCATAATCATTACACTATTATCTCACAAAAAGCCAAAAAATCAAAAGCTAAAAAGCCCTTCCCAAACCAAGCTCAAAAAGCTAAAAGCTAAAAAGCCAATCCACTTCCCAAACCAACCCGGAAAAAAATTGTTTAATAATTGGTTATGAAACTACTAATTTTTTAGGGAAAAATGTTAAATTGATTTTTATTTTTTAAATGTATTTTTGCATAAAAATAAAATGATTCAAAATAATTGGTGTTTTCAATTTTATAATTATTTTTATTTACAAAATAAAACACAAATAATTTTTGAAAATGACGTCAAGCTAGGTTTAAAGTTTAAATAGGAAAAAGACTGAAACATTGATTGATGTTTATGTTTGATTAAAATGTGATTCTAAAAAAAAAACTATTAGAATAATGAGATTTGGTCACAATCCGTTTGTTAGCAACTGTTAAGACCGTATTACTTTTAAATATTTATTATGTGAAAGTTATTATTAAAAAGTTCAATAGTAAAAGGTGGTTTTGTAAAATTTAATATTACATTCATTACTAAAAATACTTTTTATGCACCGCTATAAACCGTCAGAATATTAAAAAACAAGAAAAGACTTTTTATATCATGCGACGCAAATGGGGGTCATAATATGGGGTGGCAAATACTTTTATGACAAAACAACGGTCGCAAATTATTTATGCACCACCTAAACTACTTATATGATCGCTATTTTGCCGCCGCAAAAAATAAAAAACACTAATGATGATCTTTTGCCACCATCTTGTTACCACGAAAAAAAAATAAAAAATAAAAATAAAAATAAATAAATAAAATGTAGCAAGTACACTCTAGGAATAACAATGACAAGAATTCAGATCAGATAACATTATAGTTTTATTGAACATTCTATTTGAGTCTCAAAATTTGAGCTACATGTAAAAGTTATTACAACTAAAAACTTAGAAAAAGTTCTTCTATGAAAAAATACAATCCAAAATCGCCAATCTTCCCATCAATTTTCTTGCTCGATGTTTCTCCATTCTATCAATGAACCGCATAACACCTTGTACCCATATTCATCAAAATCATTTCAAAGAACACTTCTACTAATGCTTTGGCAACCTATAATTTATGCCAATCAAAATGTCACAAGCAACAAAGATGAATTATTTCACTATAAAGGTGAGAGCGTAAGTCCTTCCAGATTCATGGGGTTAATTTTGGAAAAACTCAAATAGAAAAGCAAATTTTATGAATTCGCTAACCAAATAGAAGATGTCGATCCTCGCTTTGTTGACCGATTTCAGATCACAAGAAACAATGTCATTTATAAAGAAAGAATATCAAAACCGGTCTTCAAGCTCCTCGCAAACATCATGGCATGTTAACAAACAAAAATCAAGAATACACAAATAAAAATTGAAAGATGTTTAACTACCTCCTTCGCATGGAAGCCAATAGTGATGACAACAAGAACTATCCACCTTCTTGTTCAACAAATACAACCATAGGGTTCCAACTAGATTCACAAGATTTTTTAGAAACTTCTAATCGACTGGGTAACTGTGGTTTAATAACCATGACATTATCAAGTAAAACAAACCATCATCGAGAAAACCGTAACATTTCAAGCACAAAAATAAGCATAAACATCCACTATCAAACGACTAGGCCTCCTTAAAAGATTATAATAAAATTATATTTTTGGAAAAAGAATTGGAAAATGGCCATCGTGATACATCTTTGAAATTCAAATTTGTCAAATCAGTGCAAAAGGTAACAACTGCACTAGTTCAGATCTTAGTTAGTGTGGTTGGAGGAAAGTAGTAATAATGCCGACAATGGAAAGATGTAGAAAGTCAACCAAGATGTGAAGAGAATAATGTGGAACACAAATAGTAGAGCATTAAATCTATCTTTCCTTGACGATACACACTAATAGTAGAGCATCAAATCTATCTTTCCTTGACTCTACAATCTAACAAACACAAAACTCACAATGAAAATCATAAATCATAACAACCAAAGCTTGGCTTCTATAATCAGAAGTGAATATTGACCGAATATTCAATTCATGCAAAGGCCGTAGCTTACATAAATTGTTAGGCCTATTCCCCAACTCAAGCTTTTTGCACCAACCGATTATTTAAAAGGGACCATGGATTCTTGTAGTGTGGATCAATGTTTCAGAATCATATCCACATACATGCATTTAATATTTAATCGAGGATTGAATTTAAAGAATATCTGCTAAAATATACGTAACTTCACTCACTGTGTTTCAAACATGAGAGTTCATGTATGCATAAGAGCATGCTAGCAGACATACTAACAAAGTGTCATGAAATAGGATTATATATCTTTCTTGGCTACATAGCAATTATATACAACTAATCCCATGACTACAAAATATACACAACTATTTGAAAATGCAAGAGAGTACACGCCTCGATGTGGGGGTGACCAAATCCCCCAAAGATCCATAAAGTTACTTCATGAGCTTGTCTTACATTACTTTTCATACTGTGAATCAAACTCTCACACCATTTTAACTCCATTTTAACATCTATGCTTGCAAGGAGACCAAACAACACAACTAATAAAAAATCATGCTTATAGAAGCACACCTAAATAATCATATGTACAAAACATAACCGCTTATTTACTCACTTACATATTTACCGCTTATTGGCCGTGAAAACTTTTCAACACCAAGTAACTAGTATTCCTCTAGTTAGAAAATTTACCAAGTTGACCTACAAATTTTTTCATTTTTACCAAATAGCAAGAAGCTTTCTTGAAATTTATATATATATATATATAATTGATGACTATGGCTCTCATCATCCATACAAGAATGCCAATTAACAAGGGTTATTGATAATCGCTATTTTGTTAAGGCTCAACTACTCATAATGCAAGAATAAATTGGAACATCCGCTTTAGGATATTCAAACACTACTCAAGCATAAGCCTTGAGTATAAGTTATTCTAAAACGGATTTATATCTAACATGTCCGAAAGTGATTTACTTCGTAAAAAGAAAAAAAAATTTCCAAGTTAATATAAAATCCACACATTCAATTTCCATGACACAAAAGATAAAAACGCAAAGACCTAATTACATGCATATTTCATGCCTCCCATAGGTTTCTACAATTGTGCTTTTGGTTTTAAAGTTCTGCATTGATGTCTGCTTCTCAGATATTTTGTCTCTTTTATTTAAAGACATACTATTAGTTCCTTCCTAGATGAATTGAATGTAATACTAATTATGTCTAAAAAGAGCCTCAGACAATTCATTTTGTTCACCTCTAAAAGAAACTATCGAATTTCTTCGTTAGATGGCATTACATCGAGTATGCATGAGTACATACAACCCAAGGTTTGAAAGTTCTCTACAAAGTTGAATGCCGATAGCTTCCAAAATTCAAAATCTCAAAATAAAATTTGGATCTGCTATGAAACTACCAAAAAGCTTGCCAACAATTTTGGGAACCAATGTAAACACCGCAAATTTATTTCTATGCAACCCCAAAAAGAATAAAGGACATTATCCAAAGGTTCGCTCCATTCATTGAGGGTGTTGGGATGGGTAAGACCGAGATTTAGACCTAACCTTTGGCATTATTAGCGAAAGTGGCTCCTCGTGCATGAACCAAAGGTTCCACAAATTGAGTTTTATTTTATTGCACCAAGCAATGCTCCTAGACCACCGATCTATCACATTCTTGGCCAAACAAATTACAACAATTGAATAAATTAAGCATCGCCCACGTGGTACAAAACAAAAGTATGGCATTCTCGACGCTTATAATGGATCATGCAGACTTTTCAACCAAAAACTATCAAGCAATGGCATGCATATAACATGCTAATAAGACCATCTTGTATTTAATACCATTAACATTTGTTTGTTTTTTTTTTTACCCTTTACCCTCGCCCACAATGTTCACCTACTATCATTTTACATTGAGTGCTTACCTTTGCAAAATCTTCTTCACTTAGATGGCTTCATGATATAACCAACCGTCACATTGTGATTCCCATTGCCTCGCTTGAGTATGAATTTTTAATAAAATGATTCTATATAAGAGAATATGTCATGATATACAAGAAAAGACCCTTAATAGTTTTGGAAGTGAAGAAAACTCCTGCGTAAACCACTTGGTATTCAACCTTGTCCTTCCGTCACTAATTTATACATGTAGCATCTCACACACCAATAACCAATAGGAAACTTTCCACTAAGCCCAAGGTCAACCCATTCCTTTGGGCTTTCAAACATCAACCCTATTTCATGAAAGCAAGAGTGTTCATTCCGGGAATCTTGTCCTTGTAGAGTAATGCAGAGGGAGATATTAGTAGATGTCTTGAGGAAAAGAGACCATTTTTGGAAGAGGTTACGTGAGGCGTAGACTCGGGTTTAAGGGATAATCTGGATTTGGAAAATGTAGGTGAGTCGCTGAACAGTAATAGATGGCGGGGCATTGTTGAGGTGGAAGACAAGAAAGCAGTATAGGTTGAGCAGATGGTGCTGATTATGGAGATGGGGAGCATTTGGATACTTCAAGTGGAGGGTTACAGTGGAAATTAAATGGGTGGTTAGTGTCCAAATGAAGATTGAGGCAAATGGCAGCTTTTTAAGGTGGATGGCTATGAGGGGAAAAAGAGTTCTTGAGGAGTTCAGTGATTCAAGAGGGGTGGATTTAATGGATGATAGTAGGGTATAAAAGAAGATGAAATGCGTGGATTAGCAGAGGAATCAAGGATGATAGGACTATGATGTATTTTAGTTGAAGGGTCGTGTAATGCTAAAGAGAGGAGGTCAGAGTTTAGTTAAAGTGATTCGATTCAGATTCTCAAAATTAGATTCGATTCATTTATACAATTTTTATTTGACAACTATTCACATCCCAATATCAAAGTATGTGGTCAAAAATAAAATTAACAACCTTTCTATTCAAGTGAAAAACAGTTAAAGGCAACTCCTCTAGTTTGTGAATGTAAAGCATGCTTGAATTCTCACTTGAACCACCACCTTCAATGTCTGAAAGGAAAGGAGAAATAGTTTTAGTATAGAATTAAACTTCAAGTGCTTAGCTAAGTCAAGGACTCAAGAAAGCCTGGCATGTTTTTCCCAACAAATTAGGGTATAATTGGAGGCAATATAACATATGAAATCCACCACGTATCAAGCAATGCACCGAACAAGATATAAAAGTAGCATTTAATGAATGGAAGGAATAATGCATACCATCGCCTAATCTTGCCCTGAGATCTTGCATATTAAAAAAATACAAGAAGGCCAATTATATGAATTCAGCATACGCTTTTTTGCATGAAGCCGATGTTTCACAAACCAAGCTATGATCACCTGCAGTCAAGAACTTAATAGGTGCAATCCCAAGAAAGCCCCATTCTATGGCAGATCAAGATTTGTACATGTGCAACAAGTACATCATTACACCAAAGTTGTGTGTCTATAAATTCACTTAGAATAGAATTACCTTTCAAGTTCAACTTATGAAAATGAAATAAGATAAGATAAAAGGTTTTAATCAACACCAACAAAATGATTGTAGGCATTAGATCATAAGAGATGGCGACATCCCTAAGATCGTAACCTGATCTTAAGACCAAATTTTGAGCCGCTTTATCAATACACCGAGGCACCTATAGAGAAGACAACACAAGAGTCAAGTTGAAGAAGAAGAAAGGAAAATTCTATATAAATTTATGGCTCTATAGCAATGAAAATAAAAGTACCCCTTTCGCAATTTGTCTTCCACAAAGCTTGCACCGATGAGGATTAAATCCTTTTCCATCATATCGTATATCTTTTCAAGCATTGCCTCCGATCACCGCTAATGGCCGTTTTTTGCTTTTAACAAACTCATTGTTCCAAGCAAGATACCGCTTCTTCAAGTTTTTGTAAGAAAGTGCCAAGTACGAAACCAGCTTCCCATTAACATTCAAGTGCTTTGTAGTGGCTTCTTCATACATTCTTCCATTCTTGATAACCGCTCAAAGATAATGTCAGCATAACCTGCAAAGGAAAATGCATTGATTACTAAATCAACTTAGCTCTAATCCATTAGACAAAAGGGATTAAGGAGTTAACCTTAAAAGTTCATCCGCCTCCTAGTCCAACCGTAAAAAGTTCAAAGGAATAAACTAGAATATATGGTTTTAAATTTTTTTGTGTTTGGCCAAAACACTTCAAGCTCTCAACACACTGTGACATGTAATCCGCTCGCCACCGTAAAATAAAATGACACAGACCGCTTATAACTCAATTTAAGAAGTTACTATATAAACCTCAATAACAAGCACTTAACAGGTACAAGGAAGAGTCAACTCAATAGTTCACGATGGTAACAAACTGAGAGAAGACTGCAGCTTATACAACTAAGGAAGCCTTCCAAGTTCAAGATGAATCAAGAACATTGGTTGTATGGGGTTGATTATCCCAAGATAACCGTGATATGATCCCTCCAGCCTCTACTAACCATATATTCCACAAGTACACACATGCATGTATCTATTTTTGTGTATATGCATTTGATATATGAAAGAACTTGATATGTGAAGGGCCCAATACATATATATATATATATATATATAACGTAATTAAATGTAATTAAATCTAATTAAACAGAGCCTTATAGAAATCAACTACGACTAATGAAGCATAACAAAACAGAATACAAAACAAACACAACGCATCGTAAATTCAAATCGACTATCAATCACAAAGCCTCTTTAATGTAAAAATATAGCAAATTAGAATGTTTGAATCAATTCAGAAAACAAAGTTACATGAGTCACATTGAACTTCATGCGCACTCAAAAACGAAATTCAAAATGCACGCACCGTAGCTTCATCGTATAAAACTAATTGGTACATATATATATATATATATAGAGAGAGAGAGAGAGAGAATGAGTGAGCTTCATTAGCATTTATGCCTCTCGCTATTACTAATAATACTACTTCATTCGCCATTTTCTCACGAGCAATCCGAATCACAATTGAAAACCCTAGAATTCGATCAATGGTTAAACCTAAGCGACAAAGAGAGATGAGAATGATAGAAATTCTAGAATTTGAAAATAAATACTCTATTAAACCTAGAATTGAAAAACTGGAGGTCTCCATAGCCTGGCCTCAAGTAGAAAGAGAAAGAGAAGGCCGTGATGGAGAGGAGGCACAGCAGGGGAGATAGAGAGTTGGATTCATTCATAGAAATTAGGCTTACCGATTATGAATCGATCAAAATCTTCATAAAAAATCAATCAAAATCTTCATATCTTCATCAACAATTGATCGAAATCTTCAAATGAACAATAATATTGAGAGGAGAATCGAAAGAGAGTCGAGCAAGAGAGATGAGAGTGAGATTTTTAGAGAGAGAGAGAGACATACTGCTGGAGGTCTCTTCTTCAAAGAGAGCGACATGGAGACAGAATTGGGAAGTCACAAATAAACACGCTTGGAGTTTAAATAAAATTAGATTTTGATGTAAAAAAATGATTTTTTGACGGTTAAACAATCCGTCAAAAAAATGAGACGAAAAACCATATTTCTAGTAGTGATTCCCAACGCTTGATTGATACATTTGCAAAACAAGAGGAGTAGATGATACCAAATCTCAAATTTGTACCCATTTATAATTAAACTTATTTAATGTCCTTAAAATTTAGGATGATTTAATACTATATATGACATCATTTCAATATTTTAAGAGTAAGGTTGAGGTTCAAGCCCCATATAAAAGCAAGATGTAGAGGGTCCTAATTTTTATGGTTCAAATAGTTCGAATTTGTCAAAACGATTTCGTTTTGAGTACAAAACAACATTAAAATTGTCAAAACGACGTTATTT
Source organism: Camellia lanceoleosa (assembly GCA_025200525.1). Taxonomy (NCBI): domain Eukaryota; kingdom Viridiplantae; phylum Streptophyta; class Magnoliopsida; order Ericales; family Theaceae; genus Camellia; species Camellia lanceoleosa. The sequence continues at coordinate 31,914 of JANUSC010000635.1, read as the reverse complement.
GGATAATTTTAAATTATTTAAACCACAAAAATTAAGACCCCAACATTTTTCATATAAAAGATTGAGATGGGTGGGTTGGCTACGGTTTTCCTATGAAGTAGGCTTAAGGGCTTCAAACGATAGAAATATATAGATAATTTTTTTTTTTAAATTAAAAGATTTTAAGATGATGGGACAAGCTCGTCCTCATCACTAAAAAAATATCATAACATAAAAAATACAGAAGAATAATCAGTATATTTGATTTTAGTTTTCTGAATTTAGTTTTTTTAAAAATGTGTTTTTTATTTTTCGTATTTTTTTGTTTTAAGTGAATATTTTTAAAATTTTAAGTAATTTTTTTTTTTTTTTTTAGATGCATCTTACTTAGATATATCTAAATAGTAAAATATTTATGAAAAAATATTTTAAAATTATTAAATACACAAAAATATGAAAAAATATCTAATTTTTATATTTTTTTATATTTTTGGTATTTTGTGAATTTTTTAAAAATTTTTTTTCACAAATATTATACTTTTTAAATGTATTTATGTTAGGTGTGTCTAAAAAATAAAAAAATTGCTTAAAATATTTAAAAAGTTCAGTAAAAACAAAAAATATATGAAAAATTAAAAATTTAAATTTTTTAAAAAGTGAATTCTAAAAATTGAAAATAAACGGAGGGAATATTGCTTCTGTTGGTAAGTAATCTCCATAACAAATTATAATTTTTCTAATCCAAAATCTAAATTTTTTAATTTGGTCTCAAGCAATATAAAAGGATAAGTTTGTTAATTAACACCATATTTGCACACATCAACTCTTTTCAAAGCAGTAACAACTCTATACATATTAAAATTGATGCTACCATTTTTGTTCTGAGGAGGAATGGGCCTGACAGTGTCTTGAGCTCCACAGATGATTGAACTTCGCCTTCCTAGTCGCACTGCACTAAGTCCGCCAAGAAGGAACCCTGAGGTGGGGTTCTTCCGAGGACCCTCCGATGTTTGTTAGAGGGTCTCTAGTATAAAGATGGAAGCTTTTAGCTTCAGGAGGAAGAAGTAGATAGTTAGAGAGAGTGATTACTTGTATATATATTGATTTCTTTCATACCTTTCGGGCGCTCTTCTTCTTTGTTCCTGCCCTTGGGCCCAAGTCAAGTTAGAATTGTTTGATGTTCTATCAACACTTATTTGGGGCTATGCCCATCAAGAGTCCCCTATTCCCGAGTGCACTTTTAGTCCAACGAAGGAATAAGAAAGAGTAAAGTAGTCTCCAAGTCACTAAGAAGGCAAGGTGGGCCAAATTTATTGTGCAAATACGCTGTGCCGCGATAGAGGTAGGATCGCCAAAAACCAATCAAGGCGCAGGAGAGTTAAAGGAGTAAAGTTGAGATTTTGGGTCACAAGAAGCGGGCAGATCAAGGGCGCCGAGAGGAGCTTGATGTGCAAAATTGTGAGGAATGTAAAGTGCTAGCCTTGTGTAGAGCAATGCAACCGAGGCCGAGGCTTTGGAAGGTCGGCCGAGGACCGGGCCAATGATGGATTAGCTCGCATCAGAAGTTTGTGCTCGCTTTGACCGAGAATTTTGGTGTTCGGCCCGCCGAGATCTTGATGTGCTCAAAGTTGGCCGAGGCTCAGGCCTTTAATCGAGGCTTTGACGGCCACCATGTAGAAGAAGTTAAATACCTTACTTGTAGAATTAGACCCATTTTGTTGAGTTTGTTTAGCCGTAGGGTTTACTTTCGAGCGGCTGCTGACTGGCCACCAATGGTTTTGGAGGTCGAATCGATGACCGGGGCTCTGACTATGACTGCTGAAGTCTTGGAGGTCGTCCGATGACTATTGGAAGCCTTGGAGGCTCACGAGCAATTTTGGAGGTTGGCTGAGTACTTTGGTGGTTTCCACCTGCTCTTTTGGCAATGGGTCGATGGATTTGAGATGGTCTATTGCTCATGAGCGAGTGGTGGAAGAAACGGCCCTATTGTTGCCGAGGACTGCTTGGACTTGATCCTAATTTTGATGGACGATTTGTAGAGGCGAGGGTAGAAACCGGTAGTTCTTGTTGAACATGGCTTGGTTTTGCTCAATCAAGTGGTTAACGCCGGCGCTTTCTTCGTGAAGTATGGAGATGGATTGTTTGGGTTAGGAGGCTCTGGGCCCTTCTTGTAGTGCCTTAGAGGGCTTGGTTGTTGGGCTGAGCTGCATTTTAGACACACCCGGCTTGGCCAAGGTCTTCATGCCTCACCGGGCCGAGGTTTTATGTAACCTGGCCCTGGCCGAGGTCTCATGCTCAGCCGGCCGAGGCTTGAGTAGTGCTCACCGGCCGAGGCTTTATGTAATGCTCAGCTAGCCGAGGTCTCGTGGCTCAGCCGGGCCGAGGCTTTGAGTAGTGCTCACCTGGCCGAGGCTTTATGTAATGCCCAAAGCAATGAGGTCTCGTGGCTCAGCCGGGCCGAGGTCTCGCGGCTCAGCCGGGCCGAGGCTTTGAGTAGTGCCTGGCTCAGCCGGCCGAGGTCTCGTGGCTCGTGCTAGCCGAGGCTTTGAGTAACCCTGGCTTGGCCGAGGTCTCATGCTCAGCCGGGCCGAGGCTTGAGTAGTCCCACCGGCCGAGGCTTTATGTAATGCCCAGCACCGAGGTCTCATGCTCAGCCGGGCCGAGGTCTTGTGCTCAGTCTGGCCGAGGCTTTGAGTAGTGCCTGGCTTACGAGGTCTCGGCTCAGCCGGGCCGAGGCTTTGAGTAGTGCCTGGCCCGCCGAGGTCTCGTGCTCAGCCGGCCGAGGCTTTAAGTAACCTGGTCCGCCGAGGTCTGGGTAGGATCTCGATACCATGCCCTCACGGCTTTAATTACTCCTGGCCCGCCGAGGTCTTCATGCTCACCGGGCCGAGGTCTCGTGCTCAGCCGGCCGAGGTTTTGAGTAGTGCTCACCGGCCGAGGCTTTTGATCCGAAATGTTATGAAATGTGCAACATGGATAAAAGAAGTTTGAATATCTTACTCATGATGTCCTTGAGGAGGAAAAAGTAGACCATTCTGATATATGGCGCTGGGGTTCGCCGCGCTCACCGGGCCGAGGTTTTTGATCTCAAATGTTATGAAATGTGCAACATAGACAAAAGAAGTTTGAATATCTTACTCATGATGTCCTTGAGGAAGAAGAGACCATTCGGATACGGCGGAGGCGCCTGGCTCCGCTCATTGGTGCCGACCATAATCGCCGAATCGACCATTGTTTGCCGATCGAGCTATGTTGCCGCATCGACCACCGCTCGATCGACCGCTTGTCAATCGAGCTATGTTGCCGGAATCGACCACCGCTTGTCGATCGAGCTATGTTTGCCGACCGACCTCGCTTGCCGATCGACCTATGTTGCCGATCGACCTAGTTTGTCGATCGAGCTATGTTGCCGATCGACCATCGCTTGTCGATCGACCACCGCTTGTCGACCGAGCTATGTTGCCGACCGACCGCTTGGTCAATCGACCTATGTGACTGCTGGTTGGCGGACGGGCTCAAGGTGCGTGGATGCACGGATGATGTGACATGACACGCACGTAGGGAAAAGAGAGAGTTAGTGGTTTGGGAAGGAAGCCCATGTCTTCACGTGGCAATCTGGGCCTTGATATAGATCAAATGGGAAATACGCCCGTAGCTTTGTTCTTGAACTTTTGCTTGTGTGTTTGTGTTGTTGTTTTTTTTGAAGTCTTGACGACTTTGAATTGCTTGGTACGGGGTTGATTTTGGTGCGTAGTAGATTTCAAAAGGCTCACCGACGACAATGGTGAGGTGAGAGAATCATGGCGCTGGCGAGAGAGGTGTAGGCGGGGAAAACGTCACCGCCACCGATAGGATGCCATGAATCATGTGGTAACCATTCATTCCGACACTGAAAGGTGGGTGAAAAGGAAGCTATTTTCGGTGACAATGAGCACAACTGCCAATCGAAAGAGTTTCCCACAGACGGCGCCAATCGATGCTACCATTTTTGTTCTGAGGAGGAATGGCCTGACAGGTCCGTGAGCTCCACAGATGATTGAACTGCCTTCCCAACAGACCGCACTAAGTCCGGCAAGAAGGAACCCTGAGGTGGGGGTTCTTCTCGAGGACCCTCCGATGTTTGGTTAGAGGGTCTCTAGTATAAAGATGGAAGCTTTTAGCTTCAGGAGGAAGTAGATAGTTAGAGAGAGAGTGATTACTTGTATATATATTGATTTCTTTCATACCTTTCTGGCTCTTCTTCTTGTTCCGCCCTTGGGCCCAAGTTGGGTTAGAATTGTTTGGACAAATTTATTGGGCCACTTATTTGGGCTATGCCCATCAAAATTAAAAAGTAAGGGTGCTATTTAATTTGGTTTAATTCAATTTTTAAGTTTTAATCTCAGAATCGCACCACAATCCAACAATAATTCATCTCACTAATTTGGGAGCACTAATGGACCACTAATGAGGTGGAAATTCCAAAAAAAAAAAAAAAAAACACAAGAGCAAAACATTCAATCATGTGAGACCCACGCCATTTTAGAGCTATTAAACAACAATTCTTTGAAAAAATCAAACTAACCATGGTGAATTTGACTAATCTAAATCGGTTTCTCGATTCCACTAATTTTTTTAATACCCCTAGTCATGGAGATTTCAACGTACACTTACTCATGACACACACTGATTTCAACAAATTATTACCTTTGACATGTAGTCACACTCATTTCAACATATTACACACGACATGAATTCACACTCATATTACTATTGTGACACATAGGTTTATTTTGGCAATTGAGTTAAAAGTTAATTTTTTTAACTTTTTAATTTTTTTTATTACATCACTTTTCTATTTTTTACTTTTTTTATTTTAAAAAAAAAACTCAAAAAAACTCAAAAAAATTAACTTTTAATGCACTTCTCAAAACAAGCCACTGTCACAACTATTTCAATTTACTATTAATAGTATACTATTACTATTGTAGGACATGGGTCGTTGACTGGTTTAGTTTGGGTATCAAACCTAACTTGACAAATTCAGGCCGAAAACAATCGTGATTTGTTGTAACCCAAGACAGTTTTTGGTCCCTTTCCATCATTTTTGGCTTCTAAATTTGTGTTTATGTCATTTTTATTTTTTTTAATTTAATTATAACATTATTTAAGAGTGTTCATTTTTTTATAATATTTTGATGTAGTAGTGGCTAGTGTTTGATAGGATCTAAATTTGAGTTTTATTATTTTTTACATTTTTAATATTTTGTGTTTTATTAAGAATAAAATTATTTTCTTCTATAAAAGGCCATAAACCTTTATTGGTGCATCACATTTTTAATAATATTTCGTCTTTTATATTATTCTTAATGGATTTAAAACCATCTTGTAGATTGAAGAACTTCAATATATATTCTAGATTTTCTACATCAGGAAGAATTTGCCTCGAGAAGTGTATTAAATATTTTCATAGAATTAGATTGCGCTTAAAGTTAATCGACTTGATTAATAGTCTCGGCCCAAGTTCTTTATTAGAGACATGTGATTTTGTCGCCGAGGAATTCAAGATGAAACCGATCTCTCAATCGCTAGTTAACTTTTTTCACCAATCTATCGTGTTTGAGGTGCAAATACGTTCATTGAGGAACTAAATGTGAGATGAAAGAGTTGTGAGCACTACTTGGCTACAATGGGTTCGTTTGATATGCGAGTTGACTTTTTGGCTTTTTAATAATATTATACTAGAATTAAAAAGTTTCATTTGAAATAAATTTTTAAATTTTTTTGACTTTTATGAAAAAAAATAAAATAATTATGAATTAGATGTGATATTTTATTCTATTTAACTAAAATAATCATATAAAATAACATATTTTATTTTATATAATTATTTTAATTCTAATCCTCCTCCCAAACAGGCTAATGTCCAGCCAAAGGACACTCCTGTACCTCTGTTAAAAAATAAAAAGGGCAAAAAAAAGGACATTCCTGTACTGATAATTAGGTTAGGCACAAGGTGAGAGTTTTTATCCAAATAAAAAATTGGATTCTTCTGATTTACATTTCACACTTTGATTGGACTTTGGCCACTTGATAGTATATATGATCCTATGCCATAATTTCACGTGTCCTGTTCGGTGCCTGTAGACCGAGTAAGCTGTCGTGCGGATTTTTGCCTCCCATATTGGGCACGGCGCTGCTAGTCTTATTACATCGAAAGTTATTAGGATCTTTTTTACGACATGACTTAAAAGTTATTTTTTATTTTTTAATTTATTTTAAGATATATTATTTTTTATATTTTTTACATTTTTTTTTAAAAAGTTAAAAAAATCAATTTTTAATTATTTTTCCAAAATACTTCTAAATATTTGAGAGCACTACATATTTTTATCTCTAATTAATTATTATGATCTTTTATTACGAAACAGAAGTTGAGTTACAAAGTCTCCATAAATTACAATTGATTTGGAGAACCATATGACCATGCTCGAGCACCAAATAACTTCTATTTCATTGGAAATGGGTGGGAATTGATCGACATACAATGGTTAGAGATGTTTGTGAGTATTATGAAATTGTTTTTGCTGATTTTGGAGAGGCCAACAATGATACTGGCGGTATTGCTCAACCTTGTCTGGTTGCTCCATTGGTTGGTACCAATTAAAATGAATGTTATCGAAATTAAGAAATCTTATATAAGTTTCTTAGATTTGGCACTCATATTATTTAAGTGTGTTTTATTTTAGTTTAAAATTTTTATTGTTATATGACACATTAGTTTGTATGCAAAAACACAACAACAACAACCAAAAAAAAAAAAAAAGAAAAAAAAAGAAAAGAAAAGAAAAGAAAGAAGAAGCAAATAACACCCGTAGTCTATGCAATTTCTATTATGTGTTAATTTGATCATTATAATTCTAATTTTAATAATTTTGCTTTTGAATTTTTCGTGTTGTGTCCATTTAGCTAAATTGGCAACTTGCTTATTTAAAAATTTGACTGAAATGAAGGAAAAAATTAGTCCATTTACTCCCCTAAAAGCAATTGAAAGGTTGAGAGTTTAATTTGAAATGGTTTATTCTCTTTTGAATAAACCATTTCACTTTTGATTTTTGCCTATTTTTTATTAGATATTATTAATTAGAATAAATTGATATAAAGTGAAAAATTAAAAACAAATTTGATATATAATTAAAATTATATAGATCAAATAGACACCAAAAATAAATTATACAAAAAATTAAAGTGCACAAAATATAATTCCAATTATATTTATTTTAGATGAACCTCACATCTCACCAGAATGATACAGTGCTATAATTTTTTTTTATATTTTTTTTTTGTAGGTAGACGGGAAATTTTATAATACAAATTATTTTTGAGGTGTGCACCATATGTTCAGTATAACTTTTATAATTTTTGGTCATAACTTGTTATAATATTAATTATGTCTTGATTATGAGTTATTGTGCTGTTAGATATAACTTAGTTTTGACATTTTGTAATTTTTATTTTAGTTATATATGAAGAAGTTTTTAATTATATCTCTAGAGGTGTTTAGTTATGACCGAAAATATTTTTAATTATGCCTTAACTAGTGTTTAATTATGATTTGTTGTGTTGTGTTTTGTATTTATTTATTGTTAGGTTTTTATTCTTGGCAATTCCGTTTGACAAAACTCTTTTCAGTTATAATTTTATTCGTTCTTTTATTTCAGTGAGGCTATGAGTATTTAGATGCAAATCCAACCAGAATTATGCCTTTGCAGAGGATGTTTTCAAAAGTTAATTCTTTCATGTTTGCCACTTCGCTGACTATATCGAGAATCGAGTCAAGTTAGCTCATGGAGATTCAAGGGCAACGCCTGGCGGTCTGGGCAAAGACCCAGTGAGGTCAAGAGACAAGACTTCAAGCAAAAAAGTAAAATGTGGTCGGTTGCTTGTTGCTCGAGCGGCCATTTGTGCCCTCGAGCGGAGAATCTTTGTTCTAGAAGTTTGAACTGCTTGTAAAAGTTATCACGCCTCAAAATTTGGTTTATTAAATATTAAATTAGACTAAACCCCAATCAATATTCCATCATTCAAATCCTAGGTGAAACAAAATCTAAACGCTCACGCCTTCCAAAAGGTTTAAGTAAATTTCCATCCTCAAAAATTACAAGGATAAAAATAAAAAATTAAAAAAATAAAAAAAACTAACAAAACACCAACCAAACCATCCACCATAAATTTATAACTAACCAATATCTCCAATATTAAAGTAACAATACGTAATCAAAATAATTTAAATGATGTACGGTTACAAACCATGCCAAATTATCCCAATACTAAAGTCATTAAAAAAAAGTAATAAATATATAAATTAATATCAACCCTAAGCTCAAGAAAACAAAAGAAATCGAAGAGAACTGTCCAATAATTATAGTTATTTCACGTCACCACCGTAGCTCAAACTAATTTCAGAAGGAAGCTCTACCGTTTCAAACAGTAACGCACCCGAGTTGTCAAGAGACAAAATAGATCAAGATATAAGTACCGTATGAGTACAAGATTTAACACCCACGGTTTCACCGTAGACACAAATAAAATACATTTAATTCTTGTTACGACAAGACAAGTAGTACTAACCGCGAGACGTTTAATGTGTAGTTTTTGAGATACGGTGGCATTTAATTTCTTGCACCTATACAACGAAATATAAATTGAGTATAAAATAAACAAAATAAAAATAAAAATATGGTAGGTCAGCCCTGCATAAAAAGTTAGTAAGACCCACCATTCTGCAAAAAAATAAAGTCAAGATAATTTAATCATAAGTAATTTGTCAAAAGTATAAAAATACATCGCTTCATGCTTAAATAATTCGAATTGACCAAAACTCAAAAACAAAAATTGTACATAATTAAATTTCAAAAAATTTTAAGTAATCTAATTTAATAGAAACTAAACAAAGTTAAGAGAAAAATTTAATAGAAGAACTTAGACGGAATTCAACCAAAAAATCAAGTCGAAAACAAACAAAACTTGCTCCTACGATGATTTTTTTTTTCAAAAGTTCAAAATACAAAAGTATACATAATAATCTTTTTTTTCTTTATTAAAACCAAGAAAAATGAGCTCATTTCAGGGTTAAAACAAAGATTCAAAGTCCGCCATGCTAAAATGAATAAAAACTATTGTAACCAAGATTATCCGACACAAGTTCTAATTGATCTTTAATAAAAGTTAAAATACAAAATTTGTTTAGAATCATATATACATGCCTTTGCTCAAATTTCATAATTTATTGAGGTCGCATTATTTTTCAAGATATACAAATCAATACAATTCATATTATACCAATAAACTCATATTTAATTCTATGTACCTTTAACTCCACAAATTCGCCTTCACTTCCGACCTACACATATATTCCATGTGCCTCCAGATACCTAACACCGCCTGCTAAGCTTGCATGAGAATATCGTCCCGAGTTTAACCCACACCTCGGATGGTTAGCATATACGCACGCCACAGAATCAAAGACTCAGATACTCATGAGAATGAGGCAACAATATATATATATATATATATACAATCTCTTATCTACTCATGAGAACAAACATAATAATGCTAAGCCTAATGCATTCAAATAAATTTCATAATCCTCACTTTTTTTTTTAATATACTCTTCCTCACCAACACTCAAATAAAACAACAATCTATGAAGTCATGGTGGAGAGAAAGGAATTTATCTATGTGTTCTTAATTTATTTTAATTTAATATATTACAATCATAAGATAAATACATATAAAAACCCTAAATCTTACATACACATTTAACCAAATAATAAAATCAATCCATCATCTTTATATAAATACAAAATCAAACTAATATCAAATAAACAAATAAAAATAATGAATTAAACATAAATCAAGAAAAATAAGTTTTATACTCACAATATTTTTTTAAAAATCAAATGATCACTTAAAAAATTAATAGAGGTACCAAAATAAAACTCTAATCTTTTTGTTATTTTTTCCTCTCATTCTTCTTTTCTTCCGCCGTCTCTCTTCCTCCCTCTCCTTCGGCTGCTGTGCTGCTCCTTACTCTCCCTCTCTTTTGTTTTAGTAAGCACTAAGCCTTGTAACCTAATTGACTTATTATAATATTATATAAATACACATAAACATAACATATATAAATATAAATATAAGATCAATATATATATACATATATATTAAATACTTTTTATGTATATAAAAAAATATCAATATATCTAACTATTTAAATTAATTATATATATAATTAAATCGCACATTAAATTAATTAAACACCACATTAAATTTCCATGGATCCACACAATTAATAAAACTAAAAATAAAATAAAATAAAAATGATAATAATAGATGACTTAAGAAAATTAGAGTCTCTACAAAAGTACTAGAAGTTAGTTTTTGCACTCGCTTAAACTTTCAAGGCCGAGTACGTCATCGCCGAGCGTCATTCTTGCACTGAGCGGAGATCATGGATCAATTTTCTATAAATTTGTGATTTCATCTGCTTACGATTACGGTTTCAGATTTTCTTCTTAGATATTAGGTTTATATCTCGAGCTTTTGCTAGTTTTTGATATTTGCTTGAGTTTAACTCATGATTTGAGAAGTATACATCGAGAATTGTTTGTTTTATTTAATACAAAAGAGAGAGCTGTTCTTCGGTCGATTCCGGAGTGACTCATTATCGTGATTCGATATCGGCGTTGTGGAATCAACGTTGGGCAAGACAATTCTAAGGTGAAGACGGGGCTAGAAGAGGCACATAGAGGTTGATTCAATTCGGGCATGGATTCATTAAATAATTGAGAGTACACTTGTGTATTTTCTTTTGTTTTCTTAGTGAATTGTTTTGTGATTTTTGCCCGTGATTTTTTTTTTATATCACAATTGGAGGCGCTCCAATTGTAATTTTTCCACGTTAAAATTGTTGTGTTGATTTGTCTTGATTGTTTGATTGAGATTGTTATTTACTGTTTAAAATTGATATATAATCACAAATTAATATGTAGGTGATTTCTAAATTTTTCACTTATGACTTGAAAGTGATTTAGTAAATATCACAAATATCATAGCTTACATATTGTGATGTTTTGGGAAGTTGGTTGTTTTGGCTTTTTTTGGTAACTTTTTGACTTTTTAACTTTTTTGTATATATAAAAAAAGAGAGGTGATGTGACTTAAAAAACTCAAAAAGTTGACTTTTTACTATGTTGCCAAAAGGTCTCTCTAATATACACTAAAAAAGAAATGTGTATTATAGAATGATCTAGTTATTTAAACTAATTGTTGTCTGTTTAAGGGAGTGTTTTGAATGATCTAAATAAATATATTTTTTAAATTTTTTACAAAAAAAAAAACGTGAAATATGAGTTAAATTTGAAGTAATGTAATAAAGAGGTGATATGATCCAAATAAAATAATTGTAACTCAAATAAAATATTATGTTAAAATAATATGTGCTATTTTAGAATAGGTCAAACACCCCTAAGTACCTAAAAATTGTAATACACTTGATCATCATTATTTATTTATTTATTTATTTATTTATTTATTTTTTGCCACACGTTAAGATGTTAAAATATTAAGGCCCTATTTGGTTGTGTTTTTGAAACATGATTCTACACCTACATTTGCAAATGATGTTTGGAACGATTTCCAAAACTTTGTAGAGAACTTTGAGGCAAGCGCGATTTTAAAATTTTTTTTTTGTGCAAATTTTGCCTAACCGGTCGTCTCACCGGTTGACCAGAATGGTGAATTTTTTTTTTTTTTTTTTTTTTTTTTGCAATTGATATGGTAATTTTTAGGGAGATTTACCAATAAATCCCAAATGTTAAACTTATGAACAAATTGGTCCCAATTTTTTTCTAATAAATCGTTTAGTTTTTGGATATTTTGAGGGACCTTAATGCCCTCATTTAGATGTTATTAGATACATGCTCTTTACGTGTGTTATGTGACACATACAATGGGTGCCACACATCAACAAAGTACACAAAGGTTCTGATGAGGGTGTGTCACGTGACACACACAATATGTCACATGACACGCATAATGAGTGTCACGCCTCATAAATAAACCCATATTACATAACATTAACATGCATTGATAAAAGAAAACTAATTATCATCTCATCCATCGAGTAATCTTATTGAAAGACAAGACATGTAATAACGAAGTAAATGCCCTACTTGCTTACATCTTTCCAAGCCAAAGACTTGGACACAAAATATGAGTACTAATTCATTTACAAATTAAGCCCTAGGCTTGAGTTTACATGTAACATCAAATTAAACAAAATAAATAACTAATCTAAACAGTAGTCTTTAACTCCAAATCCATCCAAGCTAAGTCCTTGGAGGTAGCACATCACCCGAACGAAAATGATATTCTATAGGGTGAGCCACAAAACAATAGAAAGATATTAAACCAAATATAAGCATTGAATAAAGCAATAGCATTTAATAGATGGTTAACACAAATACGCCACTTTCCATTATTTATTCAACTTTCCACTATTACCAACATGGCTCGTAACTGCCGCACTATGACAAAGGAACTACATATCACATTAACATTTCTTACATTTATCAAGAAACAATTGAGACTAAGGCTCATATCAAAACACTTATACTTCTCATTTGATACACATTTTAGTGTCAGATCAACAATATGTAAAAACACTTCTACAAATCAATAAACACACATAATAGTGATACTAATGGAGTCCATCCCTATCTCCTCCCAAACAAAATCCGATTTAGAGGTCCATCCCTATCTTCCCTAAACCGTGGAGTACATCCCCTATCTCCTCCCAAACAAAATGCATATGTAACACACAATCAATACACGATTTTCTCAGATAATTCAATAGTCAAAATCAATGACTTAACCAATGTGATTAGTTTCAGCTTCCTAATCCACATGCAATGTCTACAATAATCACGACTATCCGCCACCGATAGCCCAAAACAGTTATTTTTAAACAGGAAATAAATGTACCAACAAATGTAAATTTAACATTTTCATAGGTGAGTAATTAAACTAACCAACTACACCATTAAATCACTAAATTCTCCAATTCCATGAATTAAACTCAATTCCACATTTTTTCTTAAATTAATTATACAAATTAATTTATTTCAACCACTAGGGTTTTTCCCAAAATTACCAAATAACCCCCAACATATCAAAATACCAAAACTTAGAACAACACTTATAATATGGAGTAGGAAATCCCTACCTCAAGCTTAAGAACTCGAATGGAGAAGATGAAAAATCCAAAGTGCTCCAAATCCAAGATTGTTCAGATTAAAAGGAAGCCTCGACTCACTCTATCTTTTAATAAAAGATCTAGGTAGAAACACCCTAAAAGTAGATGAAAACTAAGAGAGAAGGTGAGTGGAGGGAGAGAAAAGTCGCACTTAGGTTTTGGAATAAAAAGAGGGTGAAAAGTGTTTAAAAACCGCCGCTTATTTAAACCCGACAGCTCACTCGAGCAAGGATTGGTCGCCGAGTGACCAGACACAAGAATGACTCGATCGAGCGAAGAAAGTCTCGCCGAGTTAAGAATGCAATGCTTCACTAGTGCCCACAAGCACGCCGATGTAATGCTCGCTTGCCGGTTGTTCAAACTCGCCGAGCGAAGGAAATCTCGCCGAGCCAACAACATGCCTCAGGTCTATACTAGACGAATCTTACGCCGAACGAAGATACCCTGCTCGATCCACTGTGACACAAAATACTACTCGCCGAAAGTGAAGGCCCGAATTTCAACAAAGAACACTTGGTTTCAAACCCAACCCATTCAGAATAAACCCGCCAAGAAATCCTATAACTCAAGAATAAGGAATTTAAAGGACAAAGAACCACAATAATATAATAACGAGATTTACTAACATAGTCATGATACAATAACCAAAAAGAAAAGACCGGTCGCTATAGTGGGTGTCACACATCAATAAAGTACACTAAATTACAATAACCAAAAGGAAAAGGTTTTTATACTTTTTGCCTTAGAGTGTCACGTGACACGAACAATGGGTGTCACACATCAACAAAATACACTAAGGCTCTTTATGCTTTTTGCCTTGAATGATGTATGTTACGTGACACACAATGGGTGCCACACATTAGGTTCCGCTTGAAGAAAGCTGTGCTTTTTGGCTAAAATAGCCACAAAAACAAATAGGCTATTTTAGCCACAAAAACAAAAACATCAAATCCAACCCATAATCATTATAATCCTCTTTCACAAAAAAAAAAAGTCAAAAGCCAAAAAGCCCTTCCCAAACCAAAGCTAAAATAGCCAAAAGCCAACCCACTTTCCAAACGGAGGCTAAAGTATACTAAGGCTCTTATGCTTTTGTCTTGAATGATGTATGTCATGTGACACACACGGAAGGGTATAATTGACACTCAATGTTACCAAACAAAGGAAATAGGAACAACTAGTAAGATATTTCCCAATAATAGGATTAATTAGAACAATAGAAATAACCTTAGGACCAATCGTAAAACTATTTGTGAGATAGGATTTATTGGTAAATATCCCTAATTTTTATATATTCAAAAAATGTTTTCTCAATTTTTAAAATTTTTATGTGCTTTAAAATAATTTTGAGTTGTATGTTTGGTTATGAGTCGTAATTTTTTGTATCAAATATCAAATGTCACATCAACAATTCCCCACTTAATTCAAAACTCTTTTCAAAACTATTTTCAAAACTCTTTACAAAACAAATTTTCCACACTCAAATCATAATTCCAAACCTCACAAATTCAAAATACAACTCATACTCTCAAATCATATTTACAAAACTCTACCAAACGCAACCTAAGTTTTCGATTGGAATGTGGGTTCACCTTTTAGTTTTTTGACTTTTTAACTATTTTAGTCTGGGGCTAAAAAGCCTCATTTGAGATGGAGTTTTTGGCTTTTTTTACTTTTGTGAGAAAAAAATAAAATAATTATGATTTAAATTTGATATTTTATCTTATTAATTTTTCAACTTTGTTTTTTTTTTTTTTTTATAACTATTTTAGACTGAAAAATTTATGCCAAACATAACCTAAAGCAGTCGATAACAAAATTGCTTAGTAGAGCTTATAAGTCGCTTATTTCAAATTTTTTAGGTTAATTTGCTAAAATATTGTGTTTGGTGCAATTAAGTTAACTAGCTTATAGCTTAAATCAAGTTATTTCTCACTTATCTTAAAAGTCGGTCAGGATGCTTAAATTTTTTACTTAAGAGCCGTGAATGATGTTGTGGCTAAAATTACTTAAATGCCCTCGTTAATACCCAAATATTAATATTATTAATTAATATTAATTAAAACATAAAAATTGTATATTTCAAGAAAAGAAAAAATCAATATTCATTGAAAAATAAATATTAATTGGTGTTAATTATTAATAAATTCATATTGTATATTTTTATATTAATTAAAAATAAAATTGTATATTTCAAGAAAAGAAAAAAATCAATATTAATTAAAAATCAATACTAATTGGTATTAATTATTAATAAATTAATATTGTATACTTTTGTAATGAATTAATTATTAATTGATACTAATTAATAACAATTGTTGATTATTAATATTAATTGATACTAATAAAAATTAAATATTAATATTAATTTATACTAATTAATAATTTTAATATTAATTGAGACTAATTAAGCCATTAATTGAAACTAATTAATAATTTTAGTATTAATTGATACTAATTACAATTAATTGATACTAATTAATTTATAATGGAAAATAATTGTGACAATAATACTTCCATTACATTTTTGCAAATGTATCAATTCTTATATTAATTGATACTAATTAATACTACTTATAACTTTTATAAATGAATTTAAAAAAAAAATTAAAACTGAAAAAAATGACAAAATAATTATTTTTATATCATATAAGGATAGAAAGGACAATTATAAAGCAAAAAGTTATTTTACAACTTATTAACCAAACACCTTTGTCGCTTAAATCTATAATCCCACAGCTTGCACCAAACAAGTTAATGCTTATGTTTACACTATAAGTCATAATCTATTAAACTATAATCTATAATCACTTTTCACGCTTTTACCAAACGGCCATTAGATGGGTGACGCTGCACAAGAACTTATTTATGGACTTGTTGTGAGGCTTTATGTGAGCGGATTTTAATAATTCAAAATATGTTAAGTAGGTTAATTATAAATTAATTTAAGTTAATTTAATATTTGTAGTCATATAACAGATCATATTTGTTAAAAAATAAAAATAAATGATAACCATGATTTTGATAAGGAAAATGACTTATAAGTCTACTTTTCGCTTTTATTTTCTAGGCTATTTTTAAGTCCATTTTCTAAACTCAATAATATATAAGTGATATGATTGATTGATAATTTGATATTTAAAAATATTACCTTAGATATGCCAATTGATTGTCACATCATTATGCTTAAAATTGATATTATTTTTGGATTTGATAATAGATTATTACCCTTGATAATAGTTTTTATTTATTTATTTTATTTTTAAAACAATCAAAATTGATCATATAATTACAAATATCTAATTATTATTATTTTTATTGATAATCTATCCGATAAATTATATAATATAAACCATTTAGGTATTTTCAACGTTCACCAAATATTTCATTAAATCTAAGTAAAAAAGTATGAATTTTTCTATCTCGATATCACCACTCTAACAAAGGAATTTATAGTAAGTATCAAAACAAAGGTCGTCCAAGGGGTTGACTACTCGTCAACCAGCAAGAGTAAATGAAAAATAAAATAAAATTTATTTTGTGTTCTATATCCGTAACCAAAAAACGATGATTTGCTCAATCCATAACCTATCTCATGGTTTGCTCAATTCGGTATTAGGAAAAACGATGTTATACTCATTTTCGCTTCCAAATTCAATCCAATTCGCGGTTTGTTTTTCTAATCATCGCCGCCGCTTATCACAACTAATGTAAATCCTATGTACAGAGTCTTGATCTTTCGAATTAATCAAAGATTGCAAACCAAAGCTTATCATTATTGTTTCTCAATTATGGAAAAAAGTTAAAGGATTTGGTTTACCATCTATTTTTCTCGGTTCAAAAATCTACTTCGATTGTTACGAACTCAAATTCAAAAGTTACATATTTTATTGATTTGATTAGGAGTGTTGTGCTTTCAAATTTGCTCGAGATTTCAATTAGATCAAATGATATAGCCGCCTGCTGTATTCATCGTGACACACTTGTAGAGAGGCAATGAAATAACTTTATTTCGTTAAAGAGGTGGTCAACCAGTGGGTCGACATAGTGGTCGACTCAAGGTAAAATTTTAAAAAAATTTTTGCTTGAGGTGGTTATTTGGGAGGACGCCCATGGTTCATATTTAATGGCTATGCACAAGAAATTATTGAAAGGTGCAAGACATCTTTAATTTGATGAAAATTTTGAAACGTTTTAATTTGATATCATTTTTGCTAATATTGTTGAAGTCAAAAAAATATACCTTTACCAAATTCAAATTTAATAATACATTGGGTGAACTATGGGGATGAGCTTAATAGGTACAAAATCTATCTGCACAACGGGTGACATCATCACCCCCAAGTCCGCTATCTATCGTTCGAGTCCGAAACCGAAACTTCAAAATAAAAGAAAAAAATTATTCCAATTAATTGTGCCAAACAGGCATTGTACAAGGTGGATAAGTAACCATGGTTAAGACAAGGAGGGTAATGTTTTGGAGTCCACAAGAGGACATAAGAAGAGAAGCCAAGTGAGTTTGGTTTAGTATATTGGCTTGGTTCTCCATTCTTCTCTTGGTGGGGTTTATATAAAATCTCTCAATAATTGTTGCGTCTTTAAACGGTTTCCAAGCAAAGAAAAAAGAATCACACAACAGGAAGAAAAAAGAGAAACAACCTTGATGTGGCTATTAAAGACTTGGGCCCCATTTGTGAAAGCAACTCTCTCTCTCTCTCTCCCATATATTAAAAAAATAATATTATTAAAATAATTATATTTATATTGATTGTCTTATGTGTTGACATTATTTTAATATATAATGTGATAAACAAATTATTAGAAGGAAAATGACCATTCTAACTTTATTTGTCCAAAAAAAACCATTACAAGGAATTTGATTTTATCAACATTTAATAATGTCATCAAAATTAAGAACACCGACAAAACCTATGCTACAACATTTTGTCAAAGTGTGAGGTCGATCTCAGTCCATCATGTGCTGTCGAAGCCTCATGGAAGCCTCTACTATGCTGAAAGTTTTTGAGCTACGATGATTTGATCTGATTTGCTTCAGCTTTTTAGATTAATTGTGTATATATCTTTTATGAAAAACTTAAACTTCAATTCAAAATCAGAATTGTAGCTAATATTTTAAAATAATACTTGTCATTCATTTTATGAAGATAAATATGATAAAACCTCATATTACTAAAAGGCAATTATCAAATGAATTTGAAATTTTTTTTTTTTCATATATGATCTCTGTACAAAGAATTAAAAAACAGAATTTTATTTTGATCATTGAAGTAGAACTTATAATGAGCTCTACGCAGACCCAAAACAACACGATTCAATCCAATATGATGATGGAAGTAGACAGACATGCTCTTAATCCTTTTTCAAAACCAGTGTCCATCTTAAGTTTGAGAAGGTTAACAAATCATGGCAGAGCTGCTTGTCAACGTTTTAAAAAGAAAATACAGCTCCACTCCAGTCATCATCGGATTAGAGAGTTCTTAACTCTGTTGTGGTCCACCTTGGGCTTGACTTGATCAATGATTCAAGCCATTCTATCTTGTAGGCTCTGTCAAATTGATATTTATCCATACCAAAAATCAAAATTGACGAATAACGATAACTCATATCTATCTAGATCATATTTATTTAGAAATAAAATATGAATTGTATGAGTTTGAAGATAATCCGCTCTATTTTTTTTCTAGACAATGTAATGCGATTAATTCATTGACGTTGCTAATCAATTTAATATTTAATATGAATAATGTATTCGACAAGGTCACCCAAGATAAAAACAATAAATTGGATAATTGAATGCAAGTTTGAAATGGCCCAACAGGGTTAGAGTCAGATTGATTCCTCTCTCCAATCTGATCATAAATCTGAGGAGGAATTCGTCTTCTCTTTAAAAACACCGTGGTCTCAGTTGTTGATAAGCCAAATCGCCAGGTCCAGTAAAATGATATCATCTTCGTCATACAGTAAGCCTTAATAATTCTAGACGCGCATAAAATAAAATAAAGCACAAAAAAGTACATTATGTGACTTAAATTCTAGTTTTGGATATAATATATGTTGCAATTTTAAAATAAACTTAACTACACAAATTTATATGGTTGTACACTCTTTCATGTTTTATTTTTGTATACTAGCATCAGTCAGAAAGCTCAAACAAAGTCTTTTCCTCGTGCAAGTACCAAAGCAGTTTTTATGTTGTTGTTGGGACAATTCATAAATATTATTATTATTATTATTGTAGGACACGTGACACTTTCTCGAGATCAATTGTGGTTAAAAGAAGCTACATAAGTTGTGAGTCTTGCATGGTGAACATGGAAGGCAAGGTAGAAGCAATAAAGCTAAAGCGGAAGAATATAATGGACAAGTTGACTTTAAGTGGAAGACATAAAGGGATATGTAAGACCGCAAAAAGGAATGGGAAGATGAATGAGCAGAAATGTAGCTTTAGGTGGTTATTGGATAGTTATTTCTAGAAGTTTTGCGATGGTTAAATAGCCATTTCATAGGCTACATTGATACCTAAATTCAGATCCGGTAAACCAAATTTGTTTACATTTTATACTTTTCCTCTCTAGTTCTTGCTTTCCAATTTTTACTTCTTCCCACAAAAGACATTTCAATTTCTTTAGAGTAATTCTAAGTTAGTCTGTTTGTCACATATAATCCCCTTCAAACTGGTGGAAGTAAGTGAAGTGTACTTATTGTAAAACATTTGTTTACTTTAATGAAATTTCTACGTATTCGACACCTGTTTTCCTCATTCTTTACTTTTTGATTAATTCTTCCGAATTTTTTCTTTCCTAAAACAAGCCATACTGCAAGAAAAAGTCCTCTTTATTGAGATCTAAAAAGAATTTTGAAGCAAATTGTCTCCGACTAATTGGTTGGCAATACGTACTATTTTTCGTAAGGACTTATCGGAATATACTTGCACACATAACACACTATAATTACATTTAACCTTCAAAGCCAAAAAAGCACATATATTTTTGACACGCCCAAAGGGACTATTATTATAATCGAAGTTAGATCTAAGACTACATTTACATGAGAAAATGAAAATGCCTTTGAAGAAGGCATAGAAGAAGAAAATGACAAAAACAAATTGAATTTGCCATTCAAATTTATCAATAATATGAAATATATTAGCGTGAAAGAAAATTTGGATGTTCAAGAAGAGATCCATTTTCTTGATTTAAGAAAATTTTGTTACATTTCTGGCTTACCATATTATTTTGGTAGAAGAAAAATATACAATGTTCTAATTGGAGTAATTCATCAACTTGATATGAAAAATAAATTCTGGCCTATGGAGTACATAAGTTATCAACCCTTCTTTGTCAAGTCTTTAATGACCTAATTTTGTGGGTTTTACAAAATATTTCAAGTTTTTATGACTAAAACGTTGGTGAAAAAATAACCTCATCAAAAGACGCAAATTAAAGAGCCAAACTATGAAATTAATACAACAAAATAGCATGTTCTCGAAAAGTTAAACATGGCTAAGAATGATGTTCCAGCAGGTTATTTAGGTGGTTCATATCCATTTGCAGTAGATGTAAGCTTCAGTAAAAAAGTTTGTACAGGGGAGTATGTTTTAAAACCAAGTTTGGTTACAATGATGAGCAACCATCTGTTAGGTGACGAAAATTTTTGATGATATGAAAAATCTCAAAAATATTTCCAACTTTCAAACCACCATATGCATTTATCTTCATTGTTCAAATTCACTGATTTCAGGTTTGTTGGACAATCTTCATCAATTAATTAATTCAAATTGTACTTAACAAATAAAAAGAATTTAAAAGCAGGCCATGAATGGAGGAGTAATTTGTTTGATTACAAAAATCAAACTCCAATAAAATAAATAATAAAAATAGATTTTATTTTGAGCATAAAACAAAATTAAAATCGATTTTAAACAACAATAAACAACGGAAAATAAACGCAACAACTGCTGATTAATTTCTTTCAATTATAATCCGACCGGGTCCAAATATTTGACACCTGCGTCCTTAAGACAGCATTCATTGCCCCTCTTTGCTTTTAGAATTCCAGACGCCTATCTCCTGCGATAAATGATCTAACAGCAAACAATAGCAAAGATTTACAAATTGTTTGCTCAATTCAATACATCAAGTAAGTTTATACTTTTCTCACAAAAATAAAATAAAGTAAAATGAAGAATGAATCTAAGAGGTGAAATACAAAAATTTCTAAATGTAAAAACATCACAGCGTTGTCCATTTATAGATGTAAAGGTGGTCATAGGCTTGAATTGAACAGTATGAAAACCTGGTTGCTTGAATTCAAACAGATTTGAATCCGCTTTGTCTTGCATCAGCCAGATAAAAACGGAAAGACCCTGCTTGGATGTACAGAAACAGCACTCGCTTATTTTTGCTTTAATTTGAAAATTCGAAAGGCCATTTGATGTATAGTAAAACGAAAACCTAGCTTAATAAAGGCAAGGCATGTAGATTTGGGCTCTAATGGGTCTAGCCCATTTTGCCCATAACCCTCCTCTAAAACACTTGTACCCTTTTGGGCACAATTCCCTACACCAAACCCATACCTTATAAACCCATTCAAACTTCCTCCACCAAACTGTATCGAAGCGTTCATATTCAAACTCAAGATTTCACCGAAACTCCATTCTATGGAGCATTACTTTGGCTTAATTTTCTATCCACCGACAATATTTTTGTTAAACCAAACATACCACGTAAATCACAATCACGCAGACAGAACGTTGCTACCATTTTGACCACAGAATCGACGCACCCGTGGCCCACTCTAAAAATAGACCAATTAGGAAAAAATTCCGGTTTTAATGAATTTTATAACCATTTTCAATAATCCCCACATGAATGAAATTTGATGACAACGGAAATGCAACAATATGCGATTTTAACGAAAGAGTAGGTTTAGAATATCTTGCATCAGATAGGCTTACGCCTTTGAACTTCCATCCTTAGGAGAATCGTATCTGGACGCCATCGCCAACCAATGGACTCGACACCTTTTGAATTGTTCAATGCTTACAGGCTACACAATGATTTCACACAAATATCTTCTAATACATCGTGCTTCACCACAGGTTCATTTTGGCCTTTGAACGCTACTGCTTTTTAAGGAGTGTTTCAGAGAATTTAACCAGATTCTCAGAACCAACCTCAAATACACTCATATGATTCTTATCAGGAGTATCTTCATTCTTGTCTGATTTGTGCCTCAATCAAGATAGAGGGTGAAATCCTTAAAAAGCAAGCTTATCCTTATAATTCCCCTACATACAACAAATGTTGCAGAATACTCCTCACCACAGTGAATTGTGTAGGAATTTTTAACTTTGGTGATTTCTAGCCAGCCATACATAACTTAGTCATTCTTTTTGAACTTAGTTCTTGGGATCATCTTCTAGTCATAAGTAAGGCTACTATTATGACGCATTTATGTAATAGGCTTTAATCGCATCCCTCATTAACTATACACTAACTCTTTGTTAAACCTTGTTCTGGATCCGCACATTCTCTTTAGATTTTATGTAATCATTGAGATTATCTGCTTGACAACAATTGCCTTTACGACATTATATCGCATTTGCATTTAACATGTCGGATTTCCACTGCTATATATAAGGATTCTCATTTGGCTGTGTATTGGACTATCACAATGAACGTGAAACAATGGGCACAGTTTTGGGCCACATTGAATGTCTTCTACATGATTTAAACCATTCTGATTCTTTTCCAGTTTTGTCTAAAGCAATGAATCCCTGATTTCATTGTATTCGTACATGCATGTTTGTTTCGGTGATTTCAAGGAAACAAAGAAAGATTCACAGAGAAAGAGACATCCACTGAGCGGATTTTGAATCTGGGTATCCATATATCCACCACATCACACACCCTTCGGCATCGCCGGATATCGAGTAAAATTCAAACCACATCACGTGGGTGAATCTTAGATATCTAAGAACCCGAACATCGCTTCCAATGGTCTTCCCTCCGGTTACTAGTGTACCTACTGACCAGCCAATAGCATGGCTTGAGTATGTGTAGACGAGTACAACTATTAGGTACATTAGCTTTCAATGATTTGGGAGGTTTTAATTGAAACATCGTGATCACCTTTTTATTTTTCATAAACAAAGACCGATATTCACAGTGTTCTAGCTAGATTCAAATCATCCTGATAAATTTATCAAGAATTTTTCAATATAATGAGATCGAGTATCGTGCACACCCGCCGATGTTTGAGTAATTCTCATTCTAATAGTAACATCCGGGCGTAATCTTCACATCTTTCATATCAAATCTTGAAGTACTCGTTTAGTTGATTTAATCATGTTTTGATCGCTTCAATGATAATCATGTCATCCACATAAAGACAAATCCATAGACATATCCTTGGAATAAATGTGTTTTTAATATAGATATACATTTGTCACATCTGCTTATCTTAAACTCATTAGCAAGCATTGCATGATCAAATTTTTCATGCAATTGTTTAGGTGCTTGTTTGAATCCATAAGGATTTTATGTTTACAAACTTTTCGCTCGATACTACAAACCCTTCGAAGTCAGCCCATATAGATCTTCATTTAGATCACCGCTTAAGAAAGCTGCTGAAGATCCATTTGATGTATTTCTAAATTAAACAACGCTTACTATAGCAATAAAGAATGGATGTTATTCACATCGAGAATATGTGTCAAATAGTCCAAACCTTCTTTTGTCTATAACCTTAACTATGGGTGTCTTTATTTATATTTGTCACTTGGAAATCCATTTGCTTTCATTTTTCTTGAATATCCATTTAGTATTCAAGAGAGCTTGTAAATCGTGAGACCACCAATTCCTAAGTACAGATTTGCATAATGGATTCAGCATTCCCCACACACAGCTTTTTTCACAAAGGCAGTCAGACTCATTATTAAGCCGTGTTTTTAAAAAGCTGAGGCACATTTTCTAACAGTAATATGTCGTAAAATCAACCAAAGGATTTCTTGATAGTTTTCTTACCAGCTCTTCGTTCATCATCGCTTAAATCCTCGCTGGTCGAGACCATTACTTTGCATTGGACACGTCATTAGTCTCTCACTTTTGTGTACAATCATAAAAGTTTTTTTAAAATCCTACCATTTATCCTTTTGTATAGATAGACATGTCTAAAAAAACATGATTCCTGACTTATAAGAAAATCATACTTTATATCAAGTATTTTATTTATGTTTAAACCGACATGCACTACTATTTCCGAGCATAACCAATAACACACAATCTACTATTTGGTCCAATCTAGTCTTTTTAGGAACAAGAACTTCAATCTTTGCCAAACACCCCTAAGAATTTTAAGTATATGTATAAGGCTGCTGACATTTCCACAATTCATATGAGGCTGCTGGTTTTCGTGTATTTCAAGGTTACAATTAGCGGCATTATTGTTTTCCCCATGCAAGTTCTGTGTGTTTCAACTTAGTAAATATGGCATTCATTATTTCGAGGGTTTCATTCTTCTTTTCAAAGAATTCCATTTTACTGGAAAGAATATAAGGCAATTTAAGGAACAATGCTATGCTGTGCACAAATTAATGCAGTACCTATATTCAATTCTATCACTTCTAACCATTTTAATGGTTTTACCAAGTTGATTTTCGTTCTGCTTTTTGTAGAGTTTAAATATTTTGAAGGCTTCATTTTACTTATAAACAAACACAACAACATTCATGTAAAAGAATCAATGATAAATGTTATGGAATATGTTTTGCCTCTAGTTTGACAGAAATTAGACTTCACACAAGCATCAGTATAATGAATTTTGAGGGTTCGATTTTCCTTCTGTCTCATTTTAAATGGAGCCTTAGTTAGTTTCGCCCATACAATTTCTTGCATTTATGATTAGATTAATTAAAAACCTTTGTATATAATCAATTAAAGTATCAAAAATTCAGATATTCAATTCACTATGCCACAATTCACCTAAGAATATACAAAAGTATGTGTTATTCTTATCTATAGCAACTTTCAAGATAACCCACAGCTTATATTCAACTTAAAGAGACTATCACTCATGTAATTTTACCAATATATATTTGTTTTTATATGTAATTTCCATTTTAATTAAAGATAGTTTTAAAATGGCTTTTACTAACAGAATCATAACTAAATTTTCCTATAGTTGCACAAGTATACTGTTGAGGGTCAGTTTTCCCCGATGTATCTTCAAGATCATTTTTCTTATTCAAGAGAAGTAGAAGAATTTCCTCATAAAGGAAACTATTTGCAACTTCTATCAGTAGGTAGTGAACATCTTCTTTGTCTCAAAGATATATGTATGAAAGTTGCTCGTGGTCAACCCACCACTCTTAGATTTTAAATCTGCGAATTGTATACCACATGAAAGAGGTTGATGTCATCTACTTCTGCTTAGATGTAACTGATCGGCATTGGCCTGATTTATGGTCTTCATTTTGTATTTCCATGATCCTTCTTGTATGCAAATGTGTTTTCCTGCCACAGCTTATAGCATTTTCTTTGAACTTCTTGTTACATTGTTGTCGCTTTGTTTAGTGACCATCTCCAGAACTTTTCTTTTTGTTGTGTTTGCAATCCTGTTTTAAATTCACATTAGCCTTGGACCCAATGTGATTTTTTTTTCCCATTCCTCTTTTCAACCTTTCTTTGCCATTTTCTTCCTCACTTTAATCTACAATCAACTCATCCATGGTCATCTCTTTATATGAAAAGTTTTAAATAATTTTGAAATTTTTCCAAGCCGAGATAGAATTTTTACTTAAAGGCAGTCGATTTAAGTTAATTCTATTAAGATATATAATTTTCCGATTGTAGTATCAAAATTATCCGGTAATTTGAACTTGATATTACTGTAGTTCACTATAACAAAATTCAGAACGACCGACAACAAATTTCTTCCCCAGATTCTTTCCGTTTTATTTCTTTCCCAAAGTAATCCCATAATTTCTTTTGTTAATTTAAAGAGGATCAAAATATTATAAACATGCTGGTAAGGTCATTTGGTGATGTAGTTTTGACAGGAAAACTGGTCAAGCCCAAGTATCTGAAAAGAATAACTTGCCGAACATCACTTTACCCTTCTTGGTCGGAGCTCTTCATACGGAGAAACTGGCCAAATTAAGAGTCAGAAGATAGAACAAAGATCTTTGTCGCCATCTTCAAACTCGAAAGATTGTTAAATTTTTTTTCATTTTCCCATGATTGATTAAGAAATATGATCATGGAGGAATCAGTGTTATGTGTCATTGAGATAACACACTAATGATGCGCTTTCAATGCAGACAATCAATATAAAAACCAAAAAAATTAACATAAACTAATTTTTTCGAAGACAAAAACCAAAATAAATTATAATACAAACAATTTATTTTCCCTACATTTAAACCAGAAAAAATAAAATACCACAATAATTTCTTCAGAATACAAAAATAATATTCTCGCACTGTTAATGATATTGAGTTGTCAAAGAAAAGAGATAAGATATTTATTACTATCTTCACAAATAGCATAAAATATCTATTGTTTTTTCCAACCAAGAATATGCCTATGAAATTACAGAAAAATTGAAATACAATGAAGATACCAAAAAATGGTCTGCTTCAAGATTTTTGTTGGACAAATTTTCATCAGAATTAATTAATTCAATCAAAATTTAATAAACAAACAGAATTTAAAAGAAATAAAGGAAATGAGAGAATCTTGTTTGATTACAAAAATCAAAACCAAATAAAAATAAATAATAAAATTTATTTTATTTGTTACAAAAATAAAATTAAAAATCGATTTAAATAAATAATAAAAACACCAAAAATAAATTAAATAACTTATTTGATTAATTTCTTTTAATTGTATCCGCTCAAGTTCAGTTTGCTCGACATCAGTTCTTAAAGATGTAAATCTATGCCCCCAAGTAAGCTTTAAATTTGGACGGCCTATCTCAAGGATAAATGATTTTACTATAAACAAGAAAAGACTACAAATTGTTTGGTTTGTCAAACACTCATGTTTATACTCTTCCTCATTAAAAAAATAAAAATGCAAGAAATGAAGAATAGGAATCACAAGAGGAAGACGAATTTCGGGAACGTGGAAAAACATCAAATGAGTTGTTCGACGAGAAAGGTATGGCAGTTTTGAATTGAATGCAAGAAACCTATTGTTGAATTCATTGCATTTGAAATCGCTTGGGTTCATAATTTAAACAGATAAAAATCTAGAAAGTGGCCTCAAGCCGATGTACAAAGAAACCGGCATCAGCTTTATTTCCCAATAATTTTAAACGAAGGGCCTTGGTTTGGACAACAGAAAAAAACCAATTTAGTTTGTTTTTGAATTCGATTTTACCATCAAAAACAAAATTAACCAAATGTTTTTGGTTTGTCGCTTCCAACCACACCACGCCAGTTTCAAACTCCCACCGCATTCTGACGGACGTAGCCGCGTCTCCATGCCAGTAGTGTGATTTTGGGTTTGTTGGGTCTAGCCTATTTGCTCATAACCTCTAAAATACTGGTACCCTCGACACACCCTACATCAAACCCATGCCTTTATAAACTCCATTCAAAAAGTTCCCACCAAATCAATGGATAAGTCTGTCTAAACTCTTTAAGGATTTTCTACCAAAACTCCATTTCATGGAGCACACTTGGCTTCAATTTTCCATTCACTTTGGAATGCTTCGGAGCAACCAACATACCACACGTTTTAATCAAAACGCCAGATAGACCGCACAGCCTCAATTTCGTAAATCAACGACGCTCCCCACCTAAAATAGACTAAACTTAGGAAAAATTTGAGTTTTAATTTAATTTTGCAAATTCATTTGCAATATGGTTCATATCAAATTTAATTACGAAATGGAAGTATTAAAAATACTTCCAAATCTAAAAAATATATTTGTCGAAGTTTTTCCTACACAATGGAAACATGAAAATGACCAAATAATGTTCTCAGCTATTTTATGGTTATATAAAAAATATGCCAATGCAAATTTACAGCTGTCAGAGCAAATAGTTAAACTTCATAGGACATACAACGAGTTGACATGTTTGTTGTTTTCTACTAATGTAATGAAAACCATCATTCTTGACCAAAAGTTGAATTCAAAGGTGTATTAGACATTTACTGCCATAATTTAGATTGTCTTCAAAGTGGATATAAACAATCATTATTTTGGCTTGTTGTTAAATAACGTCAGGGTTCAAACCCTTGCCATAATTTTTAGTCAAAGCAATTCTATCTTGCATCAACAAGAAGTTCAAGAAAAAATATTATGGTTGTTAACCTTCAAGTCACGGTATTTTAATGATGTAATTAGTCTTTGTTGGCACTAATTTTGAAGATGATTTTGGCCTCTATAATACTTTGTTTATCATTTGAATCAACTTCAAGAATCAGATGCCCCATAATTCTGCTATGATATGCCATCGCTAAGTGAGAGACGAGTTATTTTTATGTCATGAAACTTCAAATTATTTCGGCCGCCTCTAAAGCATTCAATTAGCCTAAGTAGCTCCGCTGAGACTTCAGTGAATATGTTCTTTCTTTATAATGAACTTTCTAGTAAGCTCAGCAGTTATTTCAAGGATTTCGGAAGAGCTGAAGAGGTTTTTTAATGAAATATAGTAGTGCTACAAGTGTCATCAAAGTATTAACTATGATTTTGGGACATACATGCAAGGAGTGTGGTTTTACTCATTGATTACAAATTGGGTGCTGGGGAGCCGGTTAAATAGAAGAGCTCTGGCAAAAGTGACCTCAGAATTTAGATATTACCTACCATTGTGTTTATCTAGATGTTTTCTAATATTGACATACAGTAATACCATCAAATTTAGGCCGGGGCTCCCAAATAAATAAGTGAAACAGGGGATAAAGAGGCCTGGTGCCCCGAGGCCTGTAGCAAGTATAAATACAAGAACCAAAGATTTAGAAGGTACGTATGAATCATTTTAACTTAGTAAACAAGTTACCCTTGAAAATCTAATTGACTTGCTCATGAGTGCTAATTCCTGACCTCTTGACCGAGTGTTTGTATCTTTCAGGATTAGCCAAGGATCACTAGCTGCCTCCCAGATCCTAAGAGTATTTCTAAAACCACTCACCACAATTACCATTCGAATACTAAATACATCCACGGCGGGCGCGATCAAGATCCTCCCAATAGTCACCCATTTACATTACATGTAGACGACTTACCCAAGAACTCGCTGGACCAAAAACCATCAAGAAGATTTGCCTCGACTCGTCATCTTCAAACCCAACGCGAAAAGACAATATGTCGCATCAATGGCATAAGCTGTAGTAAGCCAAAACAAAGAGGTTGACAACATCATCGTCACGAGTAACGAACGCTTTTGTCACATCTCGCCCCTAAATAGCAAATCTAAATAAAACAGTTAAGGCCCAAAGCCTGTGCGCACCCCGAGGGCAGATGATCGTGAGCCCATCTTTAGCCCGACAACAGAAATCGATGGCCGCCATACCAATGCGATCATCTGGAGGCGCTGGCAGCATTTAACGCCTCCACGAATGCGCCCCAGAGGGAGCAACAAAACACCCGCTTTCCGGCGATGCATTTCCGCTTGACACTGGCCCATATGATATATAAACCGGCCAATAAAATTTTGATCCAATCACATCCGGTGTCCCCATCAAAGAATTTCAATACCAGTCAAAAGCCATCGAGAAACACTGGCGGCCACTCTTCGATTGATTTAACTTGATCGGCGAACACTTCAAGAGACCGATCCATTAGTTGTCGAGGCCACAAGCAGAAACCGGCTCAATCATTTTATCACCAAAGATTTGGAGAAATCATCAAACTCCGCCAGATTCAACGAGTCGACCAATTCCAGCCTTATCCACTATTCAATCCGTGAGTACCCATTGTAAAAGATCACCATCCGCTCGCTGGTGTTCCCTGCAGAACGTGATGTGGAATTCCCGGTCGCCAGCCGCTATCACCGTAACCGCCGGTATCGGTCAGACACCTTGCAAAGGTTATTCAAGCACCTATCATCAATCGCTACGCTTCTGCAATGTATCATCTGCGATTGAAAGCAAATCATGCCTGTGAAGATGTTATCTCTTTGCCGCGAACGCGGGCGAATCAAGTAACCTATTGAGTTAACGGTAGATCTCTGATGAGCGATCCAAACGAGGCGCCAAGGTTTAGTCTGAAGGAGCATCACGAAGCCCAAAAGTTCTTTTTGCGATCGGTGACTTCTTCAATCAAAGCTTATAAAAAGAATCGATTCTTTTCTTGCTTAAAACCTCGGGACGTTTTTAAGGGACTCAGACGAAATGCTTTAATATCATCAACATAAGACCATTCAATATTTATCCAAATGGCAGCCGATTATTCAAAAGGCTGCATTAGTCATGCGAGCACACGCCAAGTGGAAAGTTGAGAAGGTAGATTAAACCGCTTGATAATGGCAATGTTAGAGAAGCTATCATTCACGCGTCGCAATACAAAACATGAAGAAGAAAATGGTGGATTGGAGTGAAAGTGTAAAGGCCGATTATGTATCCTAACAAAGCTTGCCCCTGTAAGTATTCCGCTTTTCACCTGCATCACCTGGGAATTTTTGGTTTCGGCGACGACGCCATCAACGCAAGATGAGCTTCCTGAGCGCTTACAGAGGCGACGACTTAAATCACGGCCATCTAGATAAATTCAGATAGTTTGCCCCTCACTCCAAAGAGAACTCTATTACTACAAAGTTATGCTCATCGAAAATACAGGGCAACTCACTAAAGGTAAGATTCCAAGTTTTCTTCTTTAGTAACGCTACAGGTTCAAAGAGCAACTCTACCACTATGGAAGTACATCTACATACGGGTGGTCAAGTCCAAAGAAAACAGTAATCATATAAATTTATCTAGAAAGAGACATTCAAGATCTTTAACACGCAGAACACAGAATGAACCTAACGCTTCAAATGTGCGTTTCGACCTGGCTTTGCAAAATTCTCGGTTACACTGCCAATTCCACTTATAATCAAGCCAACCAGAGCATAAGTCACAAAGAATCTTGGAACCCGCCCCCGTCTAATAAAAGAAGTCCGTGTTGATAGTATGGTCATCAGACTAATAGTTCATCAAATTTGGTTTTGGATCACGATAATCTTTCAGACATCATTTATTGTGGTTGAACGGTCCGCTTAATGCGTAAACAAATTAATCTGACTAAGACCATTCGCCAAGATTTTCATGTAACACCACGCATCAGGTCTCATTTTATATGTAGGTGTTTAGGGCACAAGATCGTTAAAGAGAGATGAGAAGAATTACTGGGTATTATGAGCACAAGGTAAAGGGTTGAAGCCAAACACGCGCACCTTCCACCGAAAACCTTATCTTAGCCCTAGTCATGGCAAAGAAAACTAGTGACATTTTGTGGATTATGATCGGTATATCAAAGATTATCCCTCCGACAGGCATCACGGAGCGCAGAAGATCGACGGTTTAAAAATGAGCCTTGAATCAACCTACCAATACGATTCATACCAAAATCACAACTGCGGCGTGTTGGCCGAATTTTGTTGGTCAATTCAACGGCCAGCTTGCCAACCT